>CM045769.1:97075185-97357685 GCA_025200525.1 Camellia lanceoleosa | reverse complement strand
ACCCAAAAGTAGGACTCAAATTGACCATCAACATAATTACATAAAGCCAAAAGGAGCTCCATGTGAAAATTTTCATATTTTCCTTTTTTCTCTCCATGCCATGTAATGTTCATATGTCATTTAAGAGATATATATATTATTTATTTTATTTTATATATTTTTGTATTTTACCTTCTGTTTTTTTAACCCTTCACTAATGGCTTAATGTGGTATTATTATTTACTAATGTCCTCAACATTTTAGTTGTAGTAGTGAATACATCTCCATTGGGCCTTGACAGCTTTTTTGGGTCTTCAAACTAGGCATTTCTCAGCCAAAATAAGTTAGGTCTTGGCATGCAAACCCAAGCCTGATTTTAATTATTTTATAGATGTATATATGCCATTTACATGTGTCTTTCTTCTAGAAGTTAGATGAATCATACTTCAAAACTCCTTGATTTTTTTTTCCCTGTGTCTTTGGATTGTAAGAAGAAATAACAAAGTACATGGGTTCCAACCCTAATCATTACCTCTCTTTGTAGCCTTCAACAATCGCACTAGTTGTCCTGCATTGCAGCACCACCACAACCCTGCCTCCACTGCCTTATTGCCTCCATCTCTCTTCTGCCTCTTATCCTTGGGAACTCCATCTCTCTCTCTCTCTCTCTCTCTCTCTCTCTCTCTCGTCTTCAATCTAGTCAGTGTCGTTCCCTTTTGTAATGAATGTATGTATATATACAATCACGGAGAGAGAGAGAGAGAGAGAGAGAGAGAGAGAGAGAGAGAGATGCTTTATATGGTTGCTGGCTATGGACAACAACACTTTATGACTCATTGATTTTATAGAGATGTAGGAGAAAATTGTTGTGTATTTATAGTTTGTAGTTATGTTCCTACGAGATACGCAATGTTTCTCATTATGTATAAAAATAAGTAAATAGGAAAGAATGCATATATATAAATCTCTAATTCTATGTTTATTTTTGTTTTGATACCTTATGGTTTTTTATGCTATCTAGGGACTATATTTTGACAACAGTTGAGTGGAGTTTTTACAACTTCTCTCTCTCCCCCCTAATTTGGTTTGTGGGCAGGAAAATGCTTTAGGGTTCGTGAAATTCATGAAGCAGATGAAATATTTTTGCAAAGCATATCTGTTCTGGTCAGCAGAATTCAATCTCCGCATACTCTTTGTTCTGCCCGCTTTCTAGCTTTACTTTATTGGGAAGGATATCCCAGGAGATCCTTTCGTAATTGAACCAATCAAACTGTCTAGTGCCTCTAGCTTTCTATGCAACTCATAACTTTAAAAAATTGGAAAAACTTATTCATTTGTCAGAAAGCCCATAAAAATTGACAAAACCAATCAACCCATTCATTTGTGGGCAACTAGAGCCTAAGCAGAGCTCCACTTATTGAGGTTAGGCTGGCTCGAGTTGAGTGGTTGGGCTCAGGCAGGCCTGGGCTGGCCATAGTGCAACTTAGGCTCGGCCTAGACAAGGCTCCCAGCCTGCTCAAACCTACTGGAGTTGGAGCCCTATATGTACCCCTTGTACACCTTTTGGCATTATATTATTATTAAATATTGTTATTATTTCTTATATGTTTGTAACCTTGTCTGGTAGGAACTTATGAACATTGACAATTACAAACCATTGTGTTTGATAGTTGCTTTGATTATTTAATGATTTTTTATTCACGTTAAGCACCAAATTGTACATTTTTGTCTTTATGTGAATATATGTGTAGATCTCAAACTTGTTCATTTTTTTAATATTATTATACCATATATACTGATATAAATTTATATTGGTTTTAGTTTTTAGTATGTTTTTTTAAACACTTGTTTGTTTTGATTTTTTCTTTCTTTCTTAGCTTTCTTCATGTTTTTGAAGGTGCCGCCTTCAAAACTCATTATTATATAGTTTTTTTTGTTTACAGAAAATATTAAATATGTTTATGTTTATATTTGATAAAACAAAAACAAAAACATGTTTGGTACATGTGATTTAAAAACATGTTTTGAAAACAAGTGAGAGAGGTCGTCTACAGGAGGTGGTGGCCCAAGGCTGTTGTCGATAGTAGGAGATGGAGGTCGGATGTGGTTGAGCAGTGGGTGGTGGCCGGAGGAGGTGGGAGGAGGAAGGAATGAATATATATACATATATTTTTTTGTCTAAATAAGTAAAACCAATTTTTTTTAGTTAATTTTTGTAAATTGTTTACAAGTTTTCAAACAATTTTTTGTTTTCCGTTTTCAAAATTTTTATATGTATAAATGAAAAAAACTATAAACATAAACGTTACCAAACATGTGTGAAATATTTATGTAATGTTTTTGAATAACACACCAAAATGAAGTATTGGTCCTTGCGTAATTCTTCATTTCAGATCCATCCATTCCAAATATTGCCTTGGGCATTTACTTCAATTTAGTTCATTTTTGTGTCTATTTACTTAACTGAATTATTCCATTCTCTGTTGTCAAATTTTGTTGCTGCTGATATTCTGCTCATATATGTTTTGTTTAGATTATTTTTGAATTCCAAGAATATTGTATGGTTTGCGTGCAGGTTTTCCTTACTTTATGTACACTGGTGACCCTCTATTTTGCAAAGGAGGTTCCATTAACACCAATACATCCTCACCGTTTATCAGATTCTGCTCCTCTCTTGGATGGTTCTCAACAGATGGTCTCTGACCTTTCAAAATCTCAGCCTGATACATATGTAGTTAACAATGCTTTGGGAAACAAGCCGGAGAGTAGTTATGAAATGGATAGAAATTTAAAGAAGCCAGACTCAAACAATGAGAAAGACCAAAGTGAGAGTTTCAGTGATAGCCCTGGAGCAGTCTTGGTCAATTTGTTAACCAGCTTAAGGCATTTACCACCAGCCATGCATTCAGTACTTATTGTCATGGCTCTTACCTGGGTAATTGATGCATCAAAACTTATACACAACTTTGTGGTGTCTTGTCACGTTAGGCTTAGGGAAATTTTGATCGATTATTTTCTTTCCAATTATTATCCCTCACGCACACACACATCTTCCTCATGTTCTTAACAGCCTGTCTCTTGCATGCAGTTGGCCTGGTTTCCCTTTTTCCTTTTCGATACGGATTGGATGGGGAGAGAAGTTTATCATGGGAACCCGAAAGGAGATGTCTCTGAAGTTGAAGCTTATGATCAAGGTGTCAGAGAAGGTGCATTCGGTTTGCTATTGAATTCAGTAAGAACTCAAAATTGAGCATCACAAACTTAACTTCTCCATTTATGAAGGCAATTAAAATGATAATAAGTAATTGTTTATTTCAGAGTTGTGTTCATCTTACTGGCAATGTCTTTTTATTTTTATTTTTTATTTTTTTTGGTTTCCCCCTTATTTTTGTCTTTTTCTTTCCGTGGTTACCCCTCTTCATTAAACCACTATATTGTATTGGATAGGTTGTTCTTGGCATTAGCTCTTTCTTGATTGAGCCAATGTGTCAGTGGATGGGTGCAAGACTTGTTTGGGCACTTAGCAATTTTATAGTGTTTGCTTGCATGGCTTGCACTGCTATAATCAGTTTGGTTTCAGTGAGAGAGTATTCCAACGGGATTCAGCATGTAATTGGAGGAAATGAAGCAATTAAGATTGCCTCCTTGGTGGTTTTTGCTCTTCTTGGCTTTCCTCTTGCTGTAAGTATATCAATATTTTTTGCTGCAGGCAGTGCTCCATTAATGACTTACACATTCCATGTCATATATATTTATAAATTATTCATGCATTCACAAACTTGTGCAAAGAGTGCTCCACCATGTTCGTTTTCTTCCAGTTCTGTTGTTATTATCTGTTGTTTTACATGAATTTACTGTCCATATTGCAGATCACTTACAGTGTTCCCTTCTCTGTTACCGCGGAGTTGACTGCTGATTCAGGAGGTGGTCAAGGTTTGTGTAAAATATATATTGCTTTTCTATCTTTTTTGTCTTTTTTCTGTTTCACTGAACTGTGAACTGAGGAGTTTGTGCATCTACGCAGGCTTGGCCATAGGGGTCCTAAATCTTGCAATTGTCATACCTCAGGTAGTTCATTGTTCTCGGTCAATTTCTGTTTTCATTTGAATTTTTGATGTATTCATGAGCATAGCCACAGCTTAGTCAGTGGTGTCAAGCGACACCACTGAATGTTAAATTTTTTGGACTTCTACATAGTGACCCTGGTGAATTTAGGAAACATAAAAATAAATTTGTGAATTCACAAATTGAACCCAATAGGATGGGGAAAAAACACATAAAATTACATATATTGAAAAAGATGTGTTTGATGGCATAAGTAATGAGGTGATGCATCAATTTAAGAAAAAGAAAACTCAGTGTGGACAAAAGTAAAAGGTGTAGATCTTTGCTGCATTGTTGTTAAAGCAATAGTATTAATGTCTTTGCTTTTGTTTTTACATGAAATTTGACACAAGTTTAATGTTGATGTGATTTTGAATATATAAAATTACAATGTATGATATGAATGTTGATTTTGATAAGTTGTGTATAACTAAAAATATTTTATCATGACATCAATAATGACTTGTTTAATGACCCTTTTGAATGAAATTCATAGCTACGCCATTGAATGCATTCATTCTCGCCTTGTATTGTTATACTTTTTGTATTATAGATTTTTCTTTACCCCTTGGGGCATACATATTTGGTGGATGAGACTTCTTGTACATTTTCCGCTAATGTACTTCATTGTTTTACCCAGATGGTTATATCCCTCGGTGCGGGTCCATGGGATGCTCTATTTGGTGGAGGAAACATACCTGCATTTGTTTTGGCTTCCTTGAGTGCCTTTGCAGCCGGGGTTATTGCAACTCTTAAGCTGCCAGACCTATCAAGCAATTTCAAATCATCTGGTTTCCATTTTGGCTGACTTGCTTTCTCCGTGAGATGACCAACTTGTATATGATCCTCTACCATGAGAACAAATCCAGGCGATTCACTTTCCAGAGAAATGGCTGCTACGAGTACGTAACATAATATATTTCTCGTCTGATAGATTTACTTTTCCATATTCAAATTCATTCGTTTTTTTCCCCATTTTGGGGAACTGTAACGTATGTGTAGAGTGTAAAATTGTCGTTTCATATAGAAAGGCATATAATGAGATAACAGTTTGAGGTCTTGCTTTCTCATTCTTTTTGAACAATCAAGTCATCATGTATTTGGCCTTCTGAGATGATCAGATATTGTTTTATTTTATTTTTTTCCCTTAACATGTTTCAACGATTAAAAAATTGTAGAGCAAATTACGCAGATAGTTCTTGTATTTTGGTCTCTGTCATTTTAGTTCATATAATTTTAATTAGCTCGATTTTGACTATAAATTTGTGATTTTGTTTCAATTTAATCCAATTGCTTACAATTGTTAACATTTTTTAATGAAACACAAGTGACATGTCATGCTTTTTAAGGCGAAATTATAAGTTTGTTCAACTTAGTAAGTTAATTTTAACAAATTTAGTGATAATTTTTCATCAAAAACACTAACGGCATTAACAATTGGACTCAATTGATACAAAATTTAAAATTAAGGGTCAAAATTGAATTAATTGAAAGTATAAGAATTAAAATGATACAAAGAGGTAAAATGTAGAAACTATCGACCTAATTTGTCTAAAATTGTACTGGAGCTGACTTTCGCATTCGTATAATGATAATAATGGACATGTATGATATGTCTACATATGTATTATCAGTATTGAAATAAGATGAGCTGTTATTGTCCAGGTGGTTTGGGAGTCTACTTTGGAGTGTTCAGTTTGGTAAATAGAACAAACCGAGTTTAGTAACTCGAATGTCATTTGATAATTCTGTAACGGTATGTTATTCCATATTGGGTCTTAGTAAGCCTTTCATTTTATAACAAAACACTATTATCGATCATGTTATTCCACATTGTTATAAAATGATATTTTTGAATCAAAATTCTCTTTTTTATTCCATATTTTTACTTGCATGATATGGGTGAGTACTAACATTTTGCCTGGCTCTCTTTTTTATTTTTATTTTTATTTTTTCATTTTGGTTTTTTTTTTTAAAACTTTTCCTCTCTTATTCTTCCATTTTGTGCAGGAGAGGAATTGGGAGGTGTCATCTGTTCTCTCTGATGGAAACCTCTGTTCGTCATTATCGAAGACTATGTTTGGTTCTCACCTTCTCAACTGTGGCAGTTTCTTTGTAGATCTGTTGAGTTTTTTTGTAAGTACTTGGAACTACAACAAATATCCAACCTTTGCACGAGATCTTTTATTTTCAAATCTCTCTATTTTAGCGTCTTTAATGCACTCTTAATCATTGAATTATGTCTTGAATTTTACACATTTTAAGATTTTTACACAACTCAATGGTAAAGAATATATATATATATATATGAAGGAATTTAATAGCATGAGATCCTCGATCATTTTTGGATGCTGTTCTTCTTTGGGGGTTTAGTAGTTAAAGTATATGTCAAAGTAGACCCACACTATTGACAACTAAACTCACACAAGGGGTTGGCAACCACTGCCAAAAAATAAATAAATAAAATAAAAGAGAAAAGAAACAAAGAAAAAAAATAAAAGGGAAAATTTAGGGCGACATGACCATGCACACCAAAATTGGATCTCGATCTTCTAAACAATTTTTCAAACATGTTTAGGTGGTTGAATGAGCAAATTACTTTTATTTCGTTTCCTCCTCTTAAATTTTCACTGGTTGTAGGGGTATATGAAGTGGAAATCTTTTGCCACATATTTTTCTAATTTTTTAAGTCTTAATTGTTTGACCTAGTTACTTGTATTATCAAACATCATAATTAATTTTCTAGGTTTTTTTGAAAAATAAGGAGTCGAATTTAAGTTATACTTTGCCCTCATTATATTTGGTCACTTTCTTATTTTGGCTCTTAAAGTTTATTTTTTTTCATTTTGATCCTTTATATTTCAAGTTTTTTTCATTTTACTCTTAAAGTTATTTTTTGCTCAAAATTAGACAGAAAATGACACTAACAATCATGTGATATAAAATATTTTTATTATATATAACTCACATCTCTTACATAAATTTAAATTTTAATATATTAATATATTTTTTATATTATGTGGCTTATTGTGATATTTTTGTCTAATTTTAAACAAAAATTAGTTTAGGAATGAAGAGAAAAAATTGAAACACGAAAGGCTAAAGTGGGAAAAAAAAAAAATTTAATAGCCAAAGTAAAAAAGTGACCAAACATAAAGGGAATAAAATTTAATTTACCCTTACCCTTACAATTACATTATATGTATATATATATTTTTATTTGTCAATCCATACACTAGTTCATAGAATTTATTAAAGTGGATTACTTGACTTCATAATCTAACAAATTGATAGTAATTTCATGCTCTTTATACATAATTAACCTTGGGGAAATTTTGTTTACATACCATCATTTGTCTTAGTAAACACCATTTATTCAATTCACATTACACACAAATTGAATATGTTAATTTTATTTTAATATACACCACCAATTGTCATTAGGGGGTAAATTTGGCCCACCGGCTTGTGGCCTACCCGAAGCCCACTCGAAACTCAGCTTAGGCCCGAGCTCAGCTGGAGACCCTGGGCTTGAGGCTCAGCTAGGGCAGTTTGTTTCGAAACCTGACCCGACCTGTCCTTTTAGATTTAGCCCATCGACCTACTCAAACCCCACTCAAAGCCCTACAAGAGACTCAGCTCGCTCGAGGTTCGGTGTTATTTTTGGTGAAAAAAAAATAGAATTTTGATGAGAAAAATAGAAAGAAAAAAAAAAAATTAGTCAAGCTCGACCTGGGCCTAGGCTCAAGGCTTAGCTCAAGCTCGAGCCTAGGCCCAGGCCTGCTGGCCTTACCCTCCAGCCTGCTCAAGGCCAGAGTACTCTCTAGGCCTGGGCTTTTGCCTAATTTTCTTGCTCGTGGGTCGGCTTGGTCCAAATTTTGGTTGGAGCCCACGCGGCTCGACAGTGGGCCAGTCCAATCTTGGGTGGGCTGGGCCAAATTTACACTTCTAATTTTCATATAATACCATATTACCCTCATTTCCTCTAACAAACTCTAACCCTAACCCTTGCCCACTGTCCACCAATGGTAACCACTATTATCTCCTCCTTATTTCAACACTTCTCTAGTGCTATCTACCCAGTCCCTCAAGCCACCACTCCTCACCTCCGATGCCTCACTACCATTGTAGCCCCTATCGCCACTGTCTCATTACTATCGTAGCCTCTTACCGCCGTTGCCCCACCACCCACACAACCCCCCATTACTACAACGTACAGCTGCCGCAATCTATACCCATTGCGATGCTGTTGTCATAGTGCCACAAATCTCTTTCTTTTTCTTTCTTCAAACATAGATCTCTTTTATGTCTATCTATGGACTGCGTGTGATCAATTGCTAATCGTAGATGAGTTGCGATAGTGGTGGGTCATTAGGGTTTGGAGACGCAATGGTAGTGGGTCGACGTGAATGGTGGTGGTTGCATGGTGGTGGAGGCAGGGATGGGGCTGGGAATATAGTAATGACAACGACTATGCTGAGGAGGAGAGGATCGATTACTGGTATTGATGATAGTGGTGTCTTGTGTGGTGTTGAAGGGATTTATGATTTTTTCCTAAAAGGTAATTTCATTCAGGGACATAATGGTAATAAAAAAATATAAGATAGTGGTGTTAACTAAGAATAATTATGTTGTATAAATAGAATTTCTCTTAACCTTATTGTGTATACTATCGATGTTTTTATCATATTTTTAGAAGGTTAGATTCTTTTTAACCTGTATATTTTATTTTATGTATAGTTTATCTCTTTAACATTTAAAAATAAATAATTTTTAAATGATAGAAATAATTAACATATAAATCAAACTAAAATGAGATAAGATGAAATTTTCCATCTATATCATCACGAAATTTTACCAACCAATCAATAGCACAACAAGGCATAGGAGAAATGAAGTGGCATTTAAATTATACACGTACTTTATGAAAAGTCTGATTAATTGGCCCACTTGGAAATAGAATATAAAACATATACAGCTACAAATATATTAAAAATAAAAAGCATATATAACAAGAAGCAGTAGTTGACGAATCACTATCAAAGAGAGAGAGAGAGAGAGAGAGAGAGAGTGACGTCAAGCAAGGAAAGAAGGCACATGGGATCAGTTTTTAAGCAGAACACAGCAGAAGTTAAGAAGGAGGCATGTGGATGATGATGAGAAGATTCAGCTATTTCCTCCATCTTTTGTTTACATAATTATACTGTATATATTGTTTTTCCAATTAGTCTTATATTTATGATATAATTATATTAGTCTCCTTTTTATATAATTAAAGATAACAAAACTAATGTCAATAACAAGTAAATATTAACATAAATAAAATAAATATATATTTTAATAAAAAATAGATGATAATATATATATTTTTTATTTATATGATTAGTAAATTACAATTAAAAAAAGATCAAGCTTAATGTAAATTAAAATCTTAAAAGAGATCAATATAAAATTAACTGTTTTTTTTTTTTTTTGGTTAGATTTGAAGAGATAAGTGTATTTTACCCACATATATATTGTATGACATTTTAGAATTATATGATGATAGAAAGCATAACAAGGGGCTAGGAACATGGGCCACCCCTTGAGAGCTTCTTCCAACCAATGAAGTCATGTGAAGCAGTGAGAGAGTAGTTTTGTCATTGGCCAATATAAAATCAGTAAGTTAGTGTGGGACCCAAAACCATCAATCCCCATCTCCATCCCCCCAATCCCTATCATCATCATCATCTTCAGACTTCAGCAGTATAAAGATAGATAGGTGTATTGCTTGTATGTGTAATGGGTCCCATTATTCAATTTTTTAGAAGATACATCCCCATTGTGGAATAAGGCAACCAGTGATTTCCCATCCATGAACAAGATACATTTGACAGCTCCTATAAAGAGCCCCCCCCACTTGCATGTGAATTTACATCAACCCTTCTTCAACCATGGTATATATACCGGTAATGTAATGTCATTGGACGGTATTGACTTCTGTGGATGAGGTGGGTGGTGTTTGTTCAAATTAATAATATCAAAAATTGAATGTTAAATTTTTTAAATTAAAACATATTTGATGAAAATTTAAATATTAAAATAAAATAAATTGTTTGATACATATATATAAGAGAAGTTATTATTATGATTATATAGAAAAATCTTGAAAGTTAAGAGAAGTTAAGTCAAGTTTTGAAGATTCAAGGGATAGAGGACAAGTGGCAATGTAAGAAGGTGGAAGTTATATGGGTGGTTAAATAATAGAAGCTTTTTCCTATATTTTTTTTATTATATAAATTGTCATTGATAGCTCTATTGTAAAGAGGACCAACATATCAATATATGACTTGATTATCATTTCTTATCTATCCTAGGAGTAGATCTAATCTACATAGGAGTAGTTTAAATTTAGATAGAATTAGTCTTAATGTACTTGTATTTGATTTTTCATTCAATCATTTACATCATCATCATCATCTTCTTCTTCTTCTTCTTTCTCTCTTTTTTCTTGTTTGTTTTGTCATTATTTTTACTCTAAGGAAGTTTTTGAACTTTTAAGGCATAGAACCTCAACACAATTGCTTGATCATTGTGTTGTTTGATGAGATTTTGGTTAAAGCTCTGTTGATCTAAGCCTAACAAAAATTTTAATAACAATTTTTGACATGCCCAGTGGGACATTGTCCTAACTTGAAAAAAAAAATGATACAAACAAAATATCAAGAAATTGTGCCATCAAGTGGCATGTTTGTAGCTTGTGCACCCATGGATGCAAACTGCTAATGGAGTGGCAATGTTCCAATGGTATGAATTATTATTGGAATGCCTCATCTTCCATGTATAATGATTGTCAATATTATGACAATGATTCTACCGTCTATTGCCAACATAATGGCATGACAAATGATATGGAAAGAATAATTCGGCGTTGTAAGGATGAAATTTATTGGTGTAAGAGTGAAATATTGGTTCTACCAGAAGAAATTAATTTTCTTGATTGGCAAAAATTTCAAATAATTTCATCACCGCCATATTATTTGATGCAAAAGGATATAAATTACTTTGATTAAAAAACTTGTCAACTTAGTTGTCAATTTTATCAAGTTGATGGAGAAATTCAACATTGGAGTAAAAAATTAGAGAATCTTAAAAAACACAAATTTTATGTGTTTCTAAGAGGCTTTTCCATGCAAAACTTTCTCTCCACAAAAATCATGGCCAAGGAAAAATTAAATTCTAAAAATGGCATGCTTGGGGAGCAATTTTTAAGCCATTAATTAAAAAAGAAGACAACTCTTTTTTTGCCAAAAGCTATTGGGCATTTTCAATCCAATTGGAGGATATGGTTTTAAGTCAAATATGACAAAGAATGTTGAACAACCATTATAAATGATGATGAACATTCAATTAGAGATTATGATTTTAAGCCAAACATGGCTAAATTTGATGAATAACTATCACAAAATGATAATGAAAATTCAATTGGAGGACATGGTTTTAAGCCAAATATGGCTAAATTTGATGAAAAAAAATCACAAAATGATGGTGAAAATCCAATTAGGGGGTGTGATTTGAAGTCAAACATGGCTAAAAATTATGAACAACCTACATTTGATGAATTTGAATTTTTCGACATTGTTAATTTTGTCAAAAAATTTAATTTTCTAAAGTCAATTGACATTATTATTTCTATCATCTAACAACTACAATGCCTTTGTGGTTCATATCAAAAAATAATTTTGATAAAGTGGTTTACAAAAAAAAAAAATTCTGAATTTTATTTCTATTTTTTATATAACAGTAATAGGGGAATAGGGGAGTATTTCGATGTGGCCACAACAAACAAAAAACTATATATATATGGGCAATCGATTATATTTTTCATAGTTTCTATTATATATTTATGTTCATACAACTCTTCAAGAATTCGAATACTCATTCTTAAAGAGTTGGGGGCATTGTTTGCACCATAAATAAAATTTCTATCAATTACAACTAGGTTTAAACTTTCTATTACTTATTATTATTATTGTTATTATTATTATAATTATGCAAGAAAATCTTAAAAGTTGAGAGAAGTTAAGTCAAGTTTTGAATATTCAAGGGAGGGAGGATAAGTGGCAATGTAAGAAGGTGGAAGTTATATGGGTGGTTAGATAATAGAAGCTTTTTTCTCCATTTTTTTTTTTTTGGGTATAAATTGCCATTGATGGCTCTATTGTAAAAAGGACCAACAAATCAATACATGACTTGATTTGCATTTCTTTTCTATCTTAATAGTAGATCTAATCTACATAAGAGTAGTTTAAACTTGAATAATCTTAAGAATCATGAAAAAAATATCATGAAGATTTTTCATTCTTTGATTAGTGTGTGGTATTTTATTATATGTATAATCCAAATATAGAGAATCTTTCATGATAATCTTCATAATATTTTTTTCATGATCCCTAACATTACTCTTTAAACTTAGATAGAAGTAGTCTTAATGTACTTTACTTGTATTTGATTGTTCATTCAATCATTTACGTCATTATCTTATTCTTCTTTCTCTCTTTCTCTCTTTTTTTCTTATTTGTTTTGCCATTATTTTTACTCCAAGAAAGTCCTTAAACTTTCAAGGAATAGAACCTCAACATAATTGTTTGATCATTGTGTTGTTTGGTGAGATTTTGGTTAAAGCTCTATTGATCTAAGCCTAACAAAAATTTTACTAACAGATCCCAACCATTATGAAAATATTACACGTCCTTTATCCTATAAAATCTTAACATTAGTGACCTTTAAAAAAAAAATTCCCAGGACATACAATATTTTCATGGGTAAACTACCAATAGGTCCTACTTTGGAGACTTATTACCCAATAGGTCCTACTTTGGAGACTTATTACCCATTAAGTCCTATTTGATATAATTTATTAAGTGATAAAGATAAATTTATCAGTTTTTTTTTAATGAATAATTTTATAGTGATAAATTTATCAGTCTCTTTGTTTTATGAATAAATTTTTAGTGATAAATTTATCACTCTCTTATTTTTATAATGTTAAATTTATTAGTTAGGACCTGTAGGTAAATAAGTCTAGTTAACAGGACTAATTGGTAAGTACCCCTATTTTCATAGTAGTTAAGATCTCTCAACATTTTCATAGAAAAAATTCAACTCAGAGAAATTTTACCTGACTCAGAGAAATTTTACCTTGACTCAGAGAAATTTCAATCTTTATAAATTCTCTGTGAAAATTAAAATTTTTCTGAGTCGAATTTTTTCTGTGAAAAAGTTGAGGGACCTTAGCTAATAAAAAAAAAAAAAAAAAAAGAAGATTTCTCCTACTATACAAAATTAGAGATGGCTGTTTCATTTTTTTTTTCTTTTTATATATATATTTTTAATAGACAAAATGCCTTATAGTATTGAAGTTACTTTTAAGTGTAACGTTCCAATTCAAGTTTTACCGTTACTGCCTAATGCAGGTGCGGGTCCTTTCCTTTTTCCCACTACACGTTGTGAAAAATTGTAATGTCACAATACCCATAGGGGAAAAAATGGTGTAAATTGGGGTTCATTAATCTGTTTAGTATTCTCATAGGCAGGCATCACACATAAATTTCTTTTTGGATAATGAAATTAAATTAAAAAAGTATGTACAACAAAAATTATACTGAATGTTAATATGTTGAATTGTAAGCCAATTACTTTTAAAATAAAAATAAAAATAAAAACTCAATAAGTTGTCTTTTATTTGTAAAATGGTTACAGTGATTTCATCTGGATAAATAATTTCACCTATTCCATTGTCATCAGCAATTTCAAAATCAAACCTTGAAATTTAAATGATGAAATCTACAGGTGATGGAAACATCATGGAATCTTTTTTATTTGCTGTTTGTGTGCAATAAGTTAAAGTAGCTAGTTCTGGACAATTTGTTGGATGCTTATTATGTCTTTCGATGGGTCCCACGTCTTCCCTGGCTTTGTGTGGTACTAGTGATAGAAATGAGAAGATACCAAAAAAAATAAATAAAAAAAAATTATACCGATAGTTCTTATATTTTAGTTTGTATATTATTTTGATTTATATAATTTTAATTGTTTTGATTTTGGTTATAGATTTATGATTTTATCTTAATTCAGTCAAATTAATTACAATTGTTAGCATTGTTTTATTTTGTGAAAAATATGTAAATGAGCAACATGTGTTATGTTTTTAAGAATAAAATCGTAAACTTGATCAACTCAACAATTTAATTTCAACTAATCCATTGATATTTTTTTGTCAAAAATCTTGCTGATTTTATCAATTAGACCAAATTCATATGAAATCTAAAATTAAATATGAAAATCAAGCCAATAAAAAATATAAAGACCAAAATGAAGCATGGGGAAAATATAGAAATTGCAATTTAAAAAAAAAAAAAAAAACTAGTGAAAATTGGTACAACTCACTGCATGAAATTAAGGTTATAGAGATAAAAATTTAGGGATAAAATAATTCTTAGTGACAATATTTTTGTCACCAAAAGTATTATTATTTTATTTTTAGCGACAAAATTGGACATTTAGTGATGAATTACTAACCTTTGAGATCAAAAGTTTTGTCTCCATAAATAAATCTTTTTGGGATTAAGTTATTTTGTTTGTAAAAATGCATTTATTAGCGACATTTTCAAAATTGTCTCTAAAAACTCATTTTTTAACTTTTTGGGATGACTTTTTAACGACTGTTCTCGCAACAACTAAAATAAGTCACTAAATATTTTTTAAGACAAAATCTATACTTTTAGAGATAAAAAAAAGTTGATCTCTAAAACTCTTATATGTTTTAGTGAGTATATTATAGGTGAATGAATCACATCCCACATATGAGATAAGAATATTATATATATATATATATAGAAAAATAAAAAATCACATTGTAAAAAAGTTGTTGTAATTTACTTGTGATCATTAGGTGAGAAAGATAAAATGTATAGTTGTTGGTAATTGTCTAATAGAATTTGAGACTAAAACATTTGTGTGAAGCATGTTATTATGTACGTGAAATTTACACAAATATATGATTTGAGATAGTATTGATACAATGCAATTAAACATGTTACAATGTCATCAACCACACTAAATATTTTTTAGAAAAAGAGGGAGGATGAGTCATATATGAGTGAAACTAAACGTTGTAACTCGTGTTGCTAGTTCTTTGATAGTTAAGTCTTTTATAATAGGAAATATTAGGTTCCATACTTGTAGGAGTGCAATGAATGACAAAACTTACATGTTTGTAAGGAGAAGGTGTAAGTTCAACTTCCTTCACATGTTAATATAAACTAACAATTGATCTTTTGCTGATTGAAAAATAAAATAAAATAAAAATAAATAAATTACCATATGGTGGTGTGGCAGGAGAGGGAGATTGTATGTGGAAGGCATAAAGACAAAAAAGACCAGCTTTGGTAGGGTTAAGAAAGAGGTTGCTTGGGCATTTTCAAAAACTCTTTCTCTTTTCTCTTTCTTTCTCTCTGATACACACCAATGCTGGGGGGGATAGTGGATGGGAAAGGACTTGGTCCTGGGTGCATGATACTTGTTGGTGGGTTAGGTGGCAGCCCCTGCCCCTCCTCTTGTTGGACCTTTCCTTGAATTCTCTCTCTCTCACTCTCTCAATGCAAAACCTTCAAATTCATTACTCTTTTTGCTTTTCTTATAAGTAACCTCTTTGTCACAAAATTGAGACATCATAAAAATATAACACATCCAAGAGCCTCTTTCTAATCAAGTACACAAAAGTCTTACAGCTATACTAACAACACATAAAAAATAAATAAATAAAAAATCACAGGCATGCATGTGGAGTCTACAACAATTGTGAAACATGCTTTACTATGAGTGTTTGTGTTTGTGTTTGTGTCTTTATTTTGCAAACATTTGTTCGAGTCTTTAACTCTTGCCTTAATAGAGGTAGGAATTTTTTGTTCTATAATTTAGGTATCCAAATTTTTTAATGCATTCACATTTATGTGATGCGGTACAAATGAACATGAATTTTCAAGGCACAGTTGTAGAGTTGAATGTATATTAAGACAAAATAAATAAATAAATAAATTCTGAAGTAATTATATTGGTAGTCACATTTTGATTTTAGTGTTATTTTGATTCTTACATTTCAATTTGGTTGTTTTTAAACATGAAGTTTTTAGTTTTACCAATCTGATTGATAATGTCAGTTAGGATTTTTTTACAATAAATGATCATATGCGCGACATGTGATCATTTTTATTCAACCAAAAAAAGACATGGAAAGACATGTGATCATTTTGCTTGGGCAAAATGAACATTTCACTCAATTTCTCCTTTCATGTCCTTCTAGAGCTTCCATTTGTACACCACATGTCTTCTCTACATACACCATTTTCTAATTTTTTTTTTTTAATTACAATTGCATCTCTGAATCACATTTCCAAAATACTCTCATCTTCTTTCTTGAAATCCAAATCATCCACCCCAGCCCTTGCTGGATATGTCATTGGCTGAGCCCCTATCCTCCATAGTCCGCCTCTTTTTCATCATTGTCATGCCTCTTCTCCACCCTAGCTTCTTTACTATTGAAATCGCTCGCATTCCCATCATGTTCCCGACTTTGCCACCCTTCTCTCCTCTCCAAAAGAACCATAGAGTCCCTTGAAAAATTTAAAAATTCCCTAGATGTTGATTTGTGATTATGTACCAATTTTAAGCAGTATATAACAATCCCAATCAATCAATCAAGACAAATCGACACAACGATTTTACGTAGAAAAATCACAATTGGACACCTCCAATTGTGATAAAAAACCACGGGTAACAGTCACAAAACAATTCATTAAGAAGATATAAAAGAATTACACAGGTATACTCTCAATTACCTAGCGAATCCACGCCCGAATTGAACCAACCCCTATGTGCCTTTTCCAACCCCGTCTTCACCTCGGAATTGTCTTAACGATGAGCCACTCTAGAATCCACCAAAGCTTCAGGCTCGAATTCTTCAAAATCCACCGAAGAACAACTCTCTCTTTTTGTGTAGAATGAACAAACAAACCTTTGATGTATTCTTCTTAACCCATGAGTTGAATACTCAATTAAACATCAAAGAAGACTAACAAAATATCCCTAGATATAAACCTTAATATTCAAAAAGAAGATCTGAAGTAGTAATCCTAAAATTTGACAGAAACCCGTACTTATAGAAATCTGGAACTGCGAGGCTCGCTCGAGCGGAGACTCTCTCGCTCGAGCAAGGAACCAAAAATGCGTGTTTTCCACAAGTGGCTTCGCTCGAGCCAAACAACTTGCACTCGAGCGTAAAATCATCATTCTCAAGTTTTTATGCAGACGCAGTCTTCGCTCGAGTGAGAACTCCTTCGCTCAAGCGAGCAAGGGCGGACATGCAACTTTGAGTGCAATTTTGCATTTTGTTTCGGGGGTGTTGCCCCGACCACTTTGGCGCTACCGGGGCGCCAAAGGGCGCCTCTAGACTTCAGAAATGACGGGCAGCTCGATCCCCGTCATAATCAGCGAAGTGGCAATCTTGAAAGAATTAACATCACAAACTTCTCTGCACGACACAATTCAGGTTGGATTCGCATCTAACAAACTCATAGCCTCGCTGAAATAAAAGTGCGAAAACAAGTACAACTGAAAGGAGTTTTGTCAAACAGGATTACCAAGAATAAAAACCTAACACCCCTTCTCCTCGGCCTAGAACCACCATAGCTATTTCTTTCCCAGCTCATGCACCACTACATCCCGTCACCCTCTCCTTATGTATAACCCAAACCCTTTCCTATTTTTTCTTCTTCACATTCTCCTCTAAAAGCCCTATACCTAAAAAATCACCTTGGATCTTCTTATTCTTCTAATTTCTCTTCCTCCAAAAACCTTAATCGCCCATTAATAGACATCTTGGGCTACCATGACCACTGCTACATAACAAACCTCTGTTCGGTTTACAACATCTAAACTCTCAATTCAAGTTTGTTTTGTAACTTTCGAACACCATCGACTAGTTTGGTGAGGAAACATTATTCATCTGTTTGGAGAATTATATTAAAAAATTGACATTTTTTTTTTGTTTGCGAAATGATGCTAGTTTTTTTTTTTTTCCATTTCATCTCTTCGTCACTAACTCTCTCTTTTTCTTTTTCTCTTAGTTGAGATTTACGGGGTTGGGGGTGGTGGCATTAGTTAGATAGGGTTAGAGAAAGGGTGGTAGAGGAAGGAAGGGAGCTAAAAATAGGAGGGCTAGACAAAGAGTGGCCCAAGAAGGGTGAGAAGAGAGGGCAATGGGAAAAAAAGGGGATTGTGAAGAGGGATGGGCAGTGCCGACGATAGAGAAAATGGAGACTAGAGAGGAGCGAAGCTGACACTATTAACAATGTTGGGTTGTATATGGTGATTGATAAAAAGTTAGGGTTAAGATTAGAAGATGATGCTATTTTGTAGATTAAGGATATGAATTGAGAAAAAAAAAATATTTTAAAATTGTGCATGGAGTGCACTGAGTGATGGTATGCAGTGAGAAATTGAGTAGTGTGCAAATAGAAGCTCTCATTTTCATTCCATTGTCAAATACCAATCCTCCTCCACTTTAAACCTACTCTACCAGGCATCTCTACACCACTGCCACCACTATACACATCCTCCATCATCACCAGCGAACACCACTATCCACTATCCACTATCCACTATCCACCAAACACCACCACCCACAACATCAAAATCAAAATCCAAATTAGAAGAAAATATGACGAGGATTAAAATGAAAGACAAACTAGAAAAGGTTGCTATGGGATCTCACGATCTAAAATGATATCATCGACAAGTCCCTCATGATTTACAATAGTAACAGAGGTGATGACAACTCTTAGTGCCAGTAGTAAGTTGTAACGGTTCGGATTTAAACCTGACCCATTTTCCTTTTTACCACTCATGATGTGATGTTTAGGAATCATTGACCTGACCTGAGTATGCCTTTTTGAATTTATTGACTTACCTTCGAGATCATAAGCGTCATGTAATATGCTAATGTTTGTGCACTGAATCATGTCTAGCCTTTCCTATTGTTTTGTGAGTTAGAAATTTTTGAGTTTTGGGCATAAGGACAAAAAACGGAAACGTGGAATCACCTCGGGAAGAATTAGGCTTAAACAAGTGCTGTCGCGTGTGCAATGGGTAAGCTCGCATGTGCAAATTGGTCCAAGTTGTGACGAGTTTTGGGGGAGGAGCTTTACATGTGCAGTGGGGTGTGCCTGCATGTGGGACAAATGAGGCAAACATTGGTATTGGAGACTGGGAAACCACACATGCGGAGGGGGCCATTGCATGTACGGCCTAGCGTGTTTCTAACCTTGAATTTCATGCCTATCTCATAAAATATGATCCTCTCTCTCATTTTCTCTTAACCTCTCTCTCTCTACATCGATTTCTCGTCATTCTCTCTAAAATAACCATTAACCCAAGAAAATTAAAGAAGATTTTAACACTAGTTTTGTAACAACCCTCGTCACTGTTTACCAATAAACTACTGATTATTGTTAAACTGAGACTGATTATGAGAAGTAATTGAACTGATTAAAATACTGGATTGACTGACTGAGATCTGAAACGGAATCGATTGTATCGATTGTTTAATTTTATGTTTATCTGTTGAGTGTTTAATTATCATCGGTTTACGTGTTTAAATCGCAAATTGAAGGCCTTATCGTGCCATTTAAATCGATTAGTGTCTCATGATCGTCATAATTTACGTGATTTTATGGTGTAATTATCTGAAAACAGGTTAGGTATGATTAAATTAGATTAAAATTTGGTAAATTGCATAGCTTGACTTAATTACCATAATGCCACCTAAGTGGCCCACTACTTGAACCTTTTTGATTTTCACATACACTCAAACAAAACATTTCTTCTCCCATTTCTTGCTCATAGCCGACTATAGAGGGAGAGAGGGAGAGAGTTGAGTTCCTTCTTGTGATTTGCCTAGTGAATTAAAGAATTGAAGTGTAGATTGTCAATTGAGCCTCCATACCTCTAATTCAAGACTTGGGTAAGGAAATTCATCTTCTTCATTGTGCCTTTGAGTTGATTCTTGCATGCTTTATGCTAATTTGAAGAATTGAGCCTAGGATTGGTTAAAAGTGTTGCATTAGTAGCTTAAATGTTGCATGCATGGCTATATCCTTGCATTTTAAGGTTGGTTACATAGAATTTGGTACATGCATACTCATGATTATGTCTATGGTTCATGAACTCATCTTGTGTTGGAGGAAATTGGCTCATTTCAACTTGGATTCAAAGCTTGGAATTGTTTTAAACTCATGCATGTCATGTTTGTAGCATGTTCATGAAAATTGGTTTGAAATTGAGTTTGAATTAAACACCCTTGGGCCTTGATTTCTCAAATTGATCTTTGAAATATATAATGTCATGTGTTTACAAGTGTTTTCTAGGTTTTTGGCCCAAGAGGATCGATTTTAAGGCATTTGAATTTGATTTTGAGCTTGAGGTTCAAATCTGGAATTTCCAGATTTTGGGCCCACGCTCGAGCGAGGAAGTCCACGCTCGAGCGTACACTCTGTGATCGTGCCTTCCGCTCAAGCGAGAAATGTTACGCTCGAGCGTGAAATGCGTGCATCCAGTACTTTGCTTGAGTTCACAGTCTGCTCGAGCGAGATAATCCACGCTCGAGCGAGGACTTGTGTCTCACGCTTGAGCGAGGGTCGAGCGCCCATCGAGCGTAAATTTAGAGCATCCAGTATTTTTACTATAGCATACAGTCTACTCGAGCGACGGAATTCACGCTCGAGCGGAGCTCTTTTGTCTGCATGTCCGCTCAAGCGAGACCCCTGTTTTCTGAAAGTTTTGTAAAGTGTTCAAAAGTGCATCTTTGCATCCTCTTCCCATCCTAGGCATTCCTAGGGCATATTTAAGGCATCTTAAAGAGGATACAGATATAGAACACATCGAAGCAAATTTAGGGATTAAGTTATTATCTTTCCCAACTGTGAAACTTAGTGTGTGTTCAACCTGTTAACTGTATAGGGTTGGCATTCTGAGGAGACGCTCTAGCTTACTAGAGCCCAGAACTCTGTGAGTAACGATTGTGTAAAGATATGTTCAAAATGATTATCTTGAATCTCGAATCGAATCTGCATCGAACTAATATTGTTTACTGAATGAATGTATGTCCTATATTCGAATCGCATCAGTGGCATCCTTAGCACCTCATCATCTTATCTTTATTCTTATTAGAGATCTCTGTCAGTTCTGTGGGACCACTATCGCTCACCGATTGATGGCCATCATTCTTCGCTCGGTCTTTTAGACCCATGCCATCGTTATGCTAATGGATGTACCACATATGATCACATCGTCTTGAACAATCAAATACTGATTGAATGAACTGTTTTCACAATTGTAAGGACATTCATTCTAAACCCCTTTACGCTTTGTGTTATTCACTGGGCTTTAGCTCACTGCTCATATACATATGTAGGTGTACATGCACCGAATCAAAGCTAGAGGCGTCAGGGTAAACTCCAGTTTTGTCAAGCCAACCACTGTGCCTCACTGCGAGGTCCCGAGCCTGCCAAGCTAAGGCTTAGGGGTGTTCAGTTTTCCCTTTGTCTTGCTTTTTATCAGATAGATGAACGCTTTTGTAATCAGATTATTTATTAGGGATTAAGTCCTCGCTTACGGGATTGTATATGATATGCATCTTGCTTTCGTATTGTTCTCAGATAAATGTATGAAAAATCTTTTTGGCATACTGGTATCCTGACTTATTGGACATTGTTTATTTACTGTATTGGCTTCCGCCAAGCCCCTGTACTCTGTAATATTGTATAACTGTTAAGCAGGCCTTCGGTAATCTAGGGTTACTGGCCTGTTACGGTGCTAAACCCATAGGGGCGGGTTTGGGTCGTGACAAGTTTTTTGGACCAAAGTGAGGAGCGTGTCGAGAGCGTCGTTTTGACTAGAGGAATCGAAATTCCAGCAAGTCCGAATTTGAGGGTTTTTCTTCTTAGTTTTTCTCTTCTCTCTAAGAGTTAGGAATTTCTCTAATTTCTCTTAATATGGTCATATAGATGGATATGTGTCATTTTCATTACACAAATTTCAGAAATTTTTTAGAGATTTCGAAGCATATTCTATAAATAAAAAAAATTAGGATTTGTTTTGTATTATGTATTTCTTAAGATATTCTCCAGTTAATGTGAGTTTGAAAGGTCTCGAAGCATCCGGAAACTTTAAAATGGAAAAGTCCTAAATATTCAAAGAAAAACCCTAATTTTCTTCAAATTATATGATTTGGAGAAATTGGAAAGTTTATTGATTATTTAGGGAAATTGAAATCGAATATTGTAAATTTAAAGAATGATGAGAATATATCACATACATTTTGGGCAATTGTTTGAGATTGATGATAATTTGAGAAATGTTCTATTATTTACATTATTGAATTCATTGGCAGTGATTATTTATATTGTTGTTAGTTATGCTATAATATTGCCAAATTGGAATATTTTGATAGAGATAACTATTATTGGTAATCGGTAGAGGATTGTATTGTTGTAGAAATAATTCAACCTAAGGTAAATTGAAACTCTATTTGTAATTGACAAATGAGATAGAGATTGATGTGTAATAGAAACACTTGGGTTTTGTGAATTGTATAATTAAGTGAATTGAACAATAATGAATGAAAGTAATTTGAGTTGTACTTGTTATGTATATTGTGGTGTGCTATATAGAGATAACCTCCTGCTAACAACTGGTAAAACGGGTTGAACTATAATGAGGTAATGTATTACTTCCGACTAGCAACTAATAAAGTGGAGGTGTGTTATATAAAGGTACCGCATTCCTTCTGGCTAGTAACCGGTAAAGTGGAGTTGTTAAGTCGGGCTTGATGAGACCATAGAGGCGTATATGTATTTGAGATTCATTGTTGGTATATGTATATGTGTAGAGATCCTTGTTGATGAATGTATGTATTGATAATTATTTTGGATCATGTATAGTATCGAAACTAGTTATGGAATACATGTG
Organism: Camellia lanceoleosa; assembly: GCA_025200525.1. NCBI lineage: Eukaryota > Viridiplantae > Streptophyta > Magnoliopsida > Ericales > Theaceae > Camellia > Camellia lanceoleosa. Next base: position 97,334,537 of record CM045769.1, on the reverse strand, counting down.
TTGTGGTTTGTTACAAATTGAGTACATGTACACATATAAATGTTGAGGCAAAATAAAGATACTTTTGAGAAAATTATGTATTTTAGATATAAACGGGAAATTGACATATTATATAAATATAATGTGGAGTATCATGATCATATACATGTATGGAATATATTAATTGAAATTAAAGAAATTACTATTGGACTATACGTTCGTTCCACGTTGTTGAAATCTTTTCAGGTACAGATGTTGAACCATGACAATGAGTTGGCGTGGAGAATGAGTACGAGCTAGAAAAGTCTTTTTATTATGGCTACAAAGCCTTTAATTGTAGGTGGAATGCCATATGTATAAGAAAGGGTTGCACTTTTTTTTTTTTTTTGATGTAAGCTTGAGGGCGCTTTAAGTTTTATTGTATTCAATGACTCTTATGTATCAGATGGTCATCATATGTATGCAAATATATTCGAGAGAGGCTCAATTTTATTATGTATATTATTGTCTCATCGTCATTCTTCGAGCTTGTTTACTTTGAGTCGTATATTATATTTTGAGGGCATTACACATCATAATTCGACTTGTAAGACTGTAATTAAGTATTATCCGTATTGGCATCCTAATTTTTCATTTTTTACTATAGTTTTTTTTTTTTTTTTTAGAATTGGAGCAGGTCAGGTGAAACTTTTGAAAAATTAAGAAATTTATAGGATGGCGATCGATCGCAACTCATGGTGATTGTTCGCTTCACCTGATTTCTTACTTGAGTCTTTAGCAGTAGCTAGTGATCCTTTCATCTTGAAATTTTTAGAGCATTTGAGTAGTGGCTAGCGATTGACATGCGATCGATTGATCACTTCGTTAGGAACCAATTTGAATTTTTATGCAACATAGCGATCGTAGTGCAACTGCTCTTTTTGTTTTGTGATTGATCAATCGCTTGGGCAAGAATCACTTAAGCCCACATTTTTCCTTTCTTTTCCTTACTTCTCTTCTATCTTTTTTTTTTTTTTTCCAAACTTTTCTTCTCTCTCTGTCTCTGTCTCTTCCTTTTTCTCTCTATAAAATAGTTTGTGACACCATAAAAGCTTGGATTTGAGCAACCTAGGTTTTGAGTTTGCCTTTATCGGAGGACAGAGCAGCTTGAGGGCTTTGACTTTATTGAAGCTGAATTTTTATTCGCAAACTTTCAGGACTTGGGGCTTTCTCCTCTTTTAGTGTAAGCCTAAGGTAGGGATTTTCTTTCTCTTGTATGTATGGATTGAAGTGTATATTTGGTATTTTTTTTCTTGTTATAAATTTGGAAGAAGATGCAAAAATTTGGTGTGTATATGTTATATAAAATTAGGGCTTGTATAAATATAAATTACTATTAGGAGTGAGCAGCGGATATACCGATCCGTCAAAATCGACCGGACCAGACCGAACCGAACCGAACCGAACCGATCCGCCACATTTTGGACGGATGCGTGATGACGAGCGAACGGTTGTGTATTGATTTTTTCCAATCTGCCAATTTGGCGGATGGATGGCTGATTTGAGATTCCTTTGGCCGCAACCGCACCGCCAAACTGCGAGCACCCCTAATAATTTATAAGACTTTATGTTTTCAATTTGTTTAAATATTTTGTTTGTGTTTTCAATTGAAAAAGAGTTTAAATATTCTGTTGAAAAAAAAGTTTTCAACTTGAATATATTTTTTGAATTGAAAAAAATAAACGTATTATTTATCTATATTTTTTTGTTTTTAAATTTAAGTCTAAAAGTAATAAATAGAAAATATGATATATGCCGGTTGGTTTTTGTTTTCAAAAACATATATAGATGTAACAATACAGAGACATACAATCTCTACTACTGCCCTGTTCATGGTTTTGGTGGTTTGAATTGTTATTATATTTTAAGAACCACAGATTGTAATACTTTATGTGGATGAATCATGCTGTGATTCTAATATGTGGATGAACCAAGCAGTGATTGTGATATTATGAAGTTTCAAACTTTCTTTTTTTGGATTAGACATACAGTGATTGTAATAGTTTTTTAAGTCATTGACTGTAATAGTTTTTTTTTTTTTTTTTTTTTTTTTTTTTTTTTTTTTTTTTGAGGAAGTGCACAAGTTGAATTATGTTAAAAATTTATGAAATCTTAAACCGCCAAACCGATTCGCATCTATCTGCCAAACTGCCAATCCGCTCAATCCATATCCGCCGGATTGGCGGACGGATGTGGATTGGTTTTCTCCAATCTGCCAATTTGGCAAACAGATAGCGGATTGAAGGTTCCGTGGCCACAACCGACCCGCACCCACCCCTAATTTCTATCAATATATATATATATTTTTGTTATAAAAAGATGCAATTGTTTGAAGGATGTTTGAAGCATTTTATGAAAACATAGAAAGTCCTAATTTTTATTGTTGTAAACAACTAAATTTGTCAAAATAAAAATCTATGGATTGTTTTGATGATGGCCTTGTACCTTGGAATACAATTGAGGATATTTATTTATATAAAATATGGCTTGGAATGCATAGAAATTTATATTGGTGGCAATCGATGGAGGATTACAATTGTTGTAAAGATGAATTGACAAACTTATGAAAAATCTAAACTATTTTAGCATTGTGCATTGAGCATTCATACTTTACCATGAGAATCACGTATTTTGAATTGAATTGTTGATTTTGGAAATCATGGGATAAATATTGGTGAATTTGGGTAGTGTATATTTTAAAATGTGATTAAGTTAGCTTCAAGTACTTGGTGAAAGATTGAAAATCCGCACGAAATAGTTATCAATTTCGTTTCGGCTAGCAACTAATAAAGTTGAGTTAATTTTTGGTAGTTCTTTTATAGGCTATTGTCAAATACTTACCTAGGGATTCACCATGTTTTGGATTGGATGTAATCATTGTGAAAATGTTCGAAATTAATGCTTGAAACCTTGCATTGGATTTTCGATATATGGAAATGAAAATTTTCTTGCATAACATAAATTGCATCCATGATCATATCCATTGTTGGTGCATATTTCTATAGATAAGAATTTTTCTACAAGACCTAGTGTTCATCTTTTTGTTGTATAAAATTTTCAGGTGTTGATGGCGTGCCATTGCCACACTGATGGCTTTGAGATGTAAGAGCAAGAAATCTCATTTTGTTTTGTCGTTTTATACGGCCGAAGGTCTTATTTTGTACACGAATGAGAACCTTGATTGTGAATAGGGCTATAACTATTTTGTATGTATGGCATTTATTTGTAAAAAAGTGATATATACACTACAACATATAAGAGTTTTAGAGACCAAATTTTTTAGTCTCTAAAAGTGAAAATTTTGTTGCAAAAGACATTTAATGACCAATTTCTATCGTCGGGAAAATAGTTGCTAAAAGGTCATCCCGAAAAGTAAAAAATAAGCCTTTTATTGACAAAATTTTGAAAATGTCACTAATAAATACACTTTGAGGGACAAAATAATTTGGTCTCAAAAAAATAATAATTCATCACTGATGTCTAATTTTCATTGCTAAAAATATAATAAGGATACTTTTCGTAACAAAAATATTTGGTCCCTAAAAAATAATTTTGTCCCTAAATTTTAGTCTCTAAAACCTTATTCTTTTTTGTAGTTGTACTTAATATAATGTGTCACATGCTTTACATTCATAGTAACTAAATGTAAGATGTACATGATCCTTGTAACCCAATAAAATGCATGAAATACATTTGTCGGAGGGCATTTCTTTTATATCTCATTGTCTTAATTAAAACGACTCTTATGTCACTACGCCAAAATTGGGCTTTAGCGGCGGTTTTTCACCGCCGTTAAAGGCTGTAAAACCGCCGTTAAAGCCTTTAACGGCGGTTTCGTTACCGTTGTTTATGCGCGTGTCGGAAAAAGTGAAACCGTCGTAAAAAGGCAAATTACCGTTGTTAAAAGTCGACCAAAAACGACGGTAATATAGGACCAAAAACGGCGGTTTTTTACCACCGTAAATAGGTTCAAATTTTTTAAAAAATAATTCTTTCTTCTTGCACTCCCCAAGTTTTGAACCCAAGACCTCTCATCCACCCACACCAACCACTCTGCCACAGCCACTCTTCATGAAATATATTCCCTAAATAAATATTTAAACATTACTTTTACTTTATTGTAGATGGTTTCACCATTGTTTCGCCGGAGCTCTGCCGGCAAAGACCGCCGTCATTAACGGCGGTAATGGTTGGGCATTAGCGGCGGTTTTGTTATCGCTATTAAAAGTGGGCATTAACGGCGGTTTCGTTACCGCAGTTAAAAGTGGGTTTCATTACTGTCGTTAAAGACACTTTTAGTGGCGGTTTTTTTAACGGCGGTAACGAACCCGCCATTAATGATACATTAACGGCGGTTTTCGTTACCGCCGTTAATAGTATCTTTAACGGCGGTTTTCGTTACCGCCGTTAAAAAAACCGCCGTTAATGCCCTATTTTGGCGTAGTGTGTATTATTATTTTTCAAGGGTTCTTTAAAACTAATTGTATTTTCATATTGGAAATGAAGAACTAATTTATAGTGTTGGTTGGATCCTAGCGAAATTGGAGCGTGACATAAGTGGCTAGCTATGCCTTAATGACTCTCACGTCCATATCCTTTCTAGCCGTTGTTGTCACCTCTCTTCATAAATCTTGCCCCATCGTTGCCTCCTCCTATCTCTGGCCTTACATACTCCTTCCATCACTATAATCCTTTGACCACTAAAAATCTTTGTAGGCACCCCATTTTTACTGACTATAATGCTTGGTCTTGCTTGAGGAACACCACTCTATGATGTATTCAAAACAATTAGAAACTCCCGATTTGTCAGCTTTACTTCGGAATTGAATGCACGAAGTGTCTTACTTCACCCTAATTAAAATCAGTCATAACCAATTTGAGCCTTATTGGGTCCTTACGATCCAATTCTTTTCTATTCTCTCTTGACCTTGCACAAGTTCATAAATAGGTACTATCTTTTGCACATCATTTTTTGTGAAAAACATTGGAATTTTAAAAAATGGGCCATATTAATCTGTAGCATTTTCAAAAAACTTTCTGATGATATAAAATTCACTGAAATTCAATTTCAAATGAAATTTTGATAAATGTTTTTTGATCGCTCATTGATTTTCAACAATAGAGGATAAAAAGACTTTTTCACAAAAACTACAAGCCGGACTTGGACCGGACTTTATTTTATTTTATTTTGAGCCTATTTTATTACTTAATTTGAACTAATTTCAAAAAATGGGTAGCCCCAAAATCTGTTTTGAAACACTTCTCCACCTAAGGTTAGCAAAAAAATACAAAAAAGCGTGCACAACCAACATGGCCAGACTAGCCATGGGGACAGTTTTCCAAGCCAAAGAAGAGGCCAGACTAGGCCTCCCCATGGCTGGACTGGCTTTGGCCATGGGTTTTTTGCAATAGCAATTTTTTATTCTTTTATCATTCACCTGCATATTTAGTCTTATTGGTATTCAATTTTGTGCAACCCCACATTGTTTTTGAGAGAAAAAATACTCCTCCCAAAGCCTATATAAACCGCCCTTCACCTTGATTATATTTCTTTCAAGAAGCCATTTACTGAATTCAAAAGATTACTCTAGCATTTAGAGAAATCTTGGTTGTCTAGCATCTTTGTGCATTAACTTGGTTATCCTAGTTCAAAATTCTTGTGTCGAGTCTAGTCTCGAGTGTATTCATCTGGAAGTGATTTGGGAGTTCTTCCAAACAAAGAGGAAAAACCTGAGGGTAGCAAGATGTTCCCCCATTACAGTTCTACGCTTTGAAAGGTGAGTAAATTTCTCTCTTTTTATTATTTTTTATTTTCACTCATATTAGAAATATAACCTATTTTGACTCATATTAGAAACATAAACTATATGCAATCACTGTTGAGTTGGTTGCATATAGATTAGTCATCTAAATAACCTATTTTGACTCATATTAGAAACATAAACTATATGCAATCACTGTTGAGTTGGTTGCATATAGATTAGTCATCTATAGTTTTGCTTGTTTTTGTTTATTTTCTATAACGACCCCAAATTATTTAAATTAAATTATTACCCAAAGGATGATTAATCCGAAATTGTAACATGCCAAATAATAACATTAACCCAAAAGTCTTCTTTCTCATTGAACTATATTTTCAAATTACATGTTCCAAGTTCAACTAATTGGTACATCAACATTAATATAGTTCAACAAGTTAGAGGATACAAGTATGATGCATTAATGGCTTACAATTAAGCAAGGCAAGGCCTTGTTACAACAACACACGGTTCTCAAACAAATATGCTCGGAGCTTTCACTTTAGACATCCATGAGCTTTCGTGCTCTAATTGTTAGAAATTGGGCCATGTATTGGACCCGGATTTGGGTGCCCATGTGGCATGACCCATTCAAATTACCCATGTAATTTGAATTTGAATTTTCATGACTATCCTATTTGGATAACCCACTTTCACTATCTATATCTATCATATCTTATCAAGAGATATAGATAGATGGTTAGATGTTCAGCCTATATATCATATACGATATATGGGATGTGGGATGAATCGAATAACGAATTAATTTTTCCTATGCTCTCTTTCTAACTCTCTCTCATTAGAATAACGATCAAGCCATTGCACTGTGACTAGAGTGGGTGATACTCATACTGTGGTATCACTCCATTGCTGGGTGTTCTTAGTTTGTGGTTGTGAAGCGCGTGATTTACCCATAAGGTTCTTCGTTTTGGATTCTATCACATAAGATATGGTTTGAATCCTTTTATCTACTGCATTATATCTATCTTACATTGGTATCAGAGCTACTTATAGTGTATTTTCGTGCTTATTTTTATGCATTAAAATATGTATATAATTATTGATATATGTATACATGATATATGCATGAAAATTAATGTTGTTTTCTAACTTTCTCCAATCAACCTGAAATTCACATATATTATAGTACATTTCATATAGAACATATCTGCAAAGTTTCATGAAAATCCAACGGCTAGATTTCAAAAAAAAAAAAAAAATGAAGACCAATTTTGTATTCTCGAAACTTTGTTTGCATGATGGTTTCACATGCTTTAATTTCAGTCTACAAATCTTACATATTTAGAATCCTTGTTTCGAGAGCTTCAAAACCATATATTATTTGTTAGATTTGGACTTACGGTTGATCAGAAACATCAAACCCTAAATTGGGTTCGTTTTGAGTTTTTGGTGGCTTAAGGAAGAAGATGAAGTGCAAAGTTTCTACACTTCGACTCTCATTCGAGAGAGAGTGTAATACACCTTATCATTTGTGTTTATTAAATGTTGTACGGGGAGCAAATATTCCTGCCTGCCCGTACTCCTTTCTTCCCACCTCTGTTTCTGTCCGATCACCTGAAAACACAACGGCGGTGAGCTACCCGGCGGTGTGTGGCCGGAAAACCCCTCCGACGATCAAATTAGCACACACCTAGGGATAGAGAGAGAGAGAGAGAGGAGGGTGTCGAGTGTAAGTATTTTCTTACCAAGTGTTCGTCCCTCGCGCATGGGGGGCGCAGACATGCATATATACCCTCTGAGCCCCATATCCACTCCCAGTCGTCTCCCGACACGTGGGTCTGCTATCCCATCTGTTAGCGGAAACCTTGCTGAACATCACCTAATCTCAACTGCCAGCCTTCTCTGCTGGAGCTCGGAATTAATCGCCTACAGTGAGCTCGCTACATGCCCATGCTCTTTTGTGGCCCAGCTCAAGAGAACCTAGGCAAAGACTCTCGGCATGGCCGAGCCCGAGATATACCGTGAGCACTGCGGTCGGCCTTCCCGCCGAAAGCAAACAGTGTCTCGGCCGGCCAGATTTTCGTGGGTCATCCAACTCGACTGTGGTTGGCCTTCTTGCCGAGCAGGCAAGTACCTCGGTCGATGACGCCTTTCCGGGCGCCGTTCAGCCATCTTGACCGGCTTCGCTTATGCCATACACATAGCTCGGTCTAACCGAGCGTCGCCTTAACCGAGCAACTTACACCCGGACTGGGCGGCACATACTCGGCCCAACACCTGTCCAGCCCAGGTCCTAGTAGCCCAGTTCCGAGTGGACCGTGGATCATCTCGGTCCAATGATCCACTTGGCTACTAATCTTCTCGGCCGTTTTCTCGACCCAATTCCAGATCATAAATCTCCCTCTCAATTGCCCTTTAATCCCGTCCGCAAAAGCGTGACTGGGATTACTCACTTCGACCGGGATTACACCTCCTCGGTAGTATGAATGCGAAATGGTGTCCGGGCTAGTTAAACATTCCTCTTTGCAAACTTGACCGGTTATACTCCACGGTTGATGATCCTCGCTTGAACGAGTCTTGCCGACTCGACTCTCCAGCCTGTCTCTTCATTTTGCTCGGCTGACGCCTCACCTGTCCCCAGTCTCTTCAACTCTGATGCTGTCATTAATGGTGACAGGTGGCGCCCTCCCATTCGTCCTCGAGCGGCCAACCGCCGTCGAATGAAATTCAAATTTTGGCGGCCTCGCAACGCCTATATATATGACCCCTTCTCTTTCATTCCTTTCCTACTGCCATTTCTTCGTCCAAGCTACTCAGAGTTCCTGTGCCCCCTTCTCCCTCGCCATTGTTGAACTCGCGTTTGAAGAAGGAAGAGCCACTGCCCTCCACAGGTATGCCCTTTAACCTCTCTCTTGTTGTCATTCTTTCTGGTATTTCCCACATTAGGGTAGAAAAACGTAGCTTTTTAGGATTTGGGCTCCAAAAACGACCCTAAACCTTCGAACATTCATAGTGTTCTTCATTTTTCTTGAAGAACACTGAAGAACTGGGGCGGACCGGGCTCCTGGTATTCTTTTGATCCAAAAAACTATAAGAACCGAGCAAATAATGTGTTTGTCATAAACCCAGCTAAAACCGAGATAGCAAATTGGACCAGGTCGTCCAACCGGGCTAATATCTGGTCCACTTAGGCGACCGGGCTCCTTGGTAAGCTTAGAACGCCGAGGTGGTTTGGCACTTCTCATGATCGAGCTAAAATCAAGCTCCCTTTGCGCGACCTCGCTCACACTCATACTTGCCATCCTTTTCCTGCAGAGTCCAAGGGGACCTTTGACCACTACTGAGGCTCTCAAGACCGAGCAAAATCCAACTAGCACTGTGCCAAACCCCTCAGCCGTGATTCACTAGCTCGGCCACATGGGGAAATTCCGCTTCCTAGTGGACTCTCTAGCCGCGCTAGAAGCCTTTAGAGAGGAGTACGGCATCCCGGCCGACGTCTATCTAGAGCTGGCGGTAGAGAAGACAACACCCTAGGGCAGACTTGACCAATGCCCCTTCACCGTGCTGTCAATAGTAGGGGGAGGCCTCCGCTTCCCGGTCAATCCCCTCATGACCGAGTTCCTATGCCGAACCGGGCTAGCGCCAACCCAAGTATCCACCAACACATACCGGATAATAAACGGCGTGCACGAACTGAACAACCGGCTAGGCATAAGCCTAGGTCTAGCCGAGATCCTTAGCCAATACACATTAGGCCACACCGGCGACGGTCTCGCTTATTACCTCAAAATTAGACCGGGGAGGGAGAAAATCGTAACCGGCACTCCAGACAAGGATCTTCACGATGATGATTTCTTCTGGGTGTCAGGCAACTCTGGCTTAATTTGTGGTAATGCCGATGATAAGCAAGAACTTTGGTAACACATGTAAACCGCGCAACTTAGCTCGGTTGTCTTGTTCTTTCCTTGTTTCTATACTTAATCATTTTCTCTTGTCTTTTTTGCAGCAATCCAAGCCTTACAAGCCAACTACCACTTTCCCAACGTCGAGGCAATCAGGACCGCACTCCGGTATCGCAACCGTGATTGCAACTAGTTGCTCAGCTACACACCCACATATAGATACTCTGCTCCCCGCCGGAGTAAAGTTACAGACTTCCTCCGCGCTCCATCACCTTCTCCGGATCCAACTTTACCAGACGTCCACCTAATCCGGCTGACAGAAGAAGAAGAGATGGCCAAACGAAGCCGGATCAAATACCAAGTGTAGCCATCTGCGCTCCCGCCGCCGGTCAATCAAGCGGCGCCGTGGTCGCTTCAGCTTCAAGCGGCAGGCGATCTAGCAAGAACCCACTCACGGGGTTGGTAAAGAGCTTCGCCAGATCCGTCTGCCGATTTGGTGCCGAGCTCAACACCGAACAACCCACTGCCACGGTCGACCTAGGACCCATCTGGAGACCACAATCAAACACCGGGAAAAAAGACATCCCGCCACGCTTCAATCAAGGGCAATAAAGAGCACCTGCTCGCCTACGATCTCTCCAAGGCATTCCTTCTACCGAGCGACATGGTGGGCAGTGACCATGTTCCTGACACCCGCTTGGTGAAATCATTAGTGAAATCCATAGCTAGGGTAAGTCCCACTTCGCCTCTGAAATTTTCGCTAAGTGTTTGCCCGGTTACTTCACTAATTAATCTTTCTTCTTGCAGGCCATCCAAAAGCAGCACTTGGTCATGGAGCGCATCCACAGACTTCGGCAAAGGGCGAACGACACCGCCAGCCAAGTCGAAAGCCTCCAGACTGAGCTTGGCCGAGCAAAGTCTTCGCTAGAAGTTGCTAACATCGACAACAACAGTCGCTCGCCAACTTGAAGCGGCCGAAAAGGAAGGACGAGCCCAAGCCGAGCTTGATGCTTTGAAGGCGCCCAGAAGAAAGAGTGTGAAGATGCTAACAACGCCGCTTCAACGGCCGAGAAAATTACAAGAAACAAGTTCGCCACTCAAGATATTTACTTCAAGGCGGGATGGAAGGTCATTGTCAACAAATGCCAGGCCCGACATCGATGTGTTTGCTCTCCACCTACGTCTTCTTACCGACATACCTCATTCCATATGCCAATGACGTTTTTAGTGCACCGCTTTAGGCCGAGGAAGCACTTGAAGAAGAGGGTGAGGAAGATGCTGAAGGAGAGGATCAAACCAAGACAGAATGGCCAGATCGGGATCGGGCCTGTGACCAACCGCCACTTAACTAACTCCGAGCCCGATGAGGAGTTCCCGATCTCCCCCTAGCTTAGGTTTTTTTTTTCTTTTTTGTATGTTTGCTTTCAGACTTCGATGTAACCTGCTCACCCATTTTTGTATTGACTTTCTATCAATGAAAAACTTGATATTTTTGCTAAGTTTTTGCACGGTTGTCATCAATTCCATCTTCAGCAAAACATCTCGGTATAAATCATAAATTTGAACTCCTCATCAACCGGAATACATAACTCGGTTGAAGTACTTAAGCAACTTCACAAACCGGAACGTCCATCTCGGACGGTAATAAAAATTTGAACGAACTACCAAGTCTGCCAACCGGAGTAAGTCATCTCGGTTAAGTATAACTAAGTTGAACAAAATGCCAACTTCTTCAACCGGGATAAATCATCTCGGCCGGGATGGCTTAAGTTGGACAAAACACCAACTCTTCCAACCGGAGCATATCATCTCGGTTGGGAATCTCAAGTTGGACAAAACACCAACTCTTCCAACCGGAGCAGATCATCTCGGTTGGGAATATTAAGTTGGACAAAACACCAACTCCTCCAACCGGAGCAGATCATCTCGGTTGGGAATCTTAAGTTGGACAAAACACCAACTGTTCCAACTAGAGCAAATCATCTCGGCAGGAAATACCTAAGTTGAACAAAACATCAACTCATTCAACCGGAGCAAATCATCTCAGCAAGAAATATCTAAGTTGAACAAAACATTAACTCCCCCAACCGGAGCAAATTATCTCGGCAAGAAATATCTAAGTTGAACAAAACATCAACTCCCCCAACCGGAGCAAATCATCTTGGTTGGGAATCCTAAGTTGGACAAAACACCAACTCCTCCAACCGGAGTAAATCATCTCAGTTGGAGTGTCTTCATTTGAACAAAACACCCACTCTTCCAACCGGAGTAAATCATCTCGGTTGGAGTGTCTTAATTTGGACAAAACACCAACTCTTCCAACCGGAGTAAATCATCTCGGTTGGGAATATTAAGTTAACAATTCAAGTGCTAAAGCAAAATCACTTCTATATATTGACAAAAAGAATTACATTCTGAAGTGCAAACCAAAAAATTCCTTTGCACAAGAAGAGAGAACTAAAGCTAGAAATAATACAGTTTGAGGTTGGCCACGTTCCACGGCCGGGGTATTGCTCTTCCCTCTAGATCCTCCAAGTGGTAAGCCCCCTTGCTCGCTAGACCGATGATCTTGTATGGTCCTTCCCAATTTGCCCCTAGTTTACCTTCACCTGGCACTAGGGTGTTGCCCATCACTTTCCTCAAAACCCAATCACCAACTTTGAATGGTCTGGCGTGCACCGTCTTGTTGTACTTCTTCGAGAGCTCCTGTTGGTAGGCGGCCACATGGATGAGAGCCTTCTCCCGACGCTCTTCCACTAGGTCCAGCTCCAAGGCAATTGCCTCGGTGTTCAGTTCTGGCTCAAAGCTCTCGCTTCGTAGGGTGGGCATGCCAACTTCCAGAGGTATGACCGCCTTCATGCCATAAGCCAAAGCAAATGGAGTTTCCCCGGTAGATCGCCGGGGGGTTGTTCGGTATGCCCAAAGGACGCTGGGTAATTCGTCGGCCCATTTTCCCTTTGCCTTTTCCAGTCGTTTCTTCAACCCATCCAGAATAGTCTTGTTCGATGCTTCGGCTTGACCATTGGACTGCGGGTAAGCCGGAGTGGAGTTGTAGAACTCGATCTTCAGATCTTCACAAAAGCCTCTAAACAGGCGACCATCGAACTGGGTGCCATTGTCAGAGATCAAAATTTTTGGGACGCCAAACCGTGTGACAACATTCTGCCAGACAAACCGCTTCACGTCTTTCTCTTTGATTGTTGCCAATGGCTCAGCTTCAACCCATTTCGTGAAATAGTCCGTGGCCGCGATGAAGAATTTCCGGTTGCCCGGTGCTGTTGGCAATGGCCCCACTATATCTAGCCCCCACATGGCGAAGGGCCAAGGACTGGTGAGGGGAAGAAGTTCCCTAGCAGGCTGATGGATCTGATGGGTGAATTTCTGGCATTTTTCGCACTTGTGGACATACTTTTGTGCGTCGGCCTGCATGCACGGCCACCAGTATCCCTGCGAAATAACTCGGTAGGCCAATGACCGGCCTCCTATATGACTGCCGCAGATACCTTCGTGAATTTCGTACAAGAACGCCTCCACATTATTCGGGTGCACGCACTTTAGATAAGGACCAGTGAAGGACTTTTTATACAACACACCAGATGGAGAGAGCCAAAACCGTTCTGACTTCACCCGGACTTTGTGCGTTTCTTTCTTGTCGGTTGGGAGAGTCCGGTCTTTGAGGAACAAGATTATGGGGTCCATCCAGGAGGGCCCTAACGCGGCTCAGAGTACATCCGTCTGCCCGGCGTCTTCAATGCTGGGCTGTGGAAGGAGGTCAATCAACAGGGGGTTTGGAGACGTGCAATCTACTATGGAAGCGAGGCCGGCCAACTCATCAGCTCGGCTGTTTTCCTCACGGCCAATCTGCTGGACCCTGATTGCCTGAAACTGCTTTATGTGCTCCCTAACCAGAGCTTGGTACTTCGCCATTCTGTCATCTTTTGCCTCGTAAATCCCAGTGACTTGGTTAACCACAAGCTGGGAATCACTGTACACCATTAGCTCGGCAGCCTTCATCTCAGAAGCGCTCTTGAGTCGGCGGAAGGGCCTCAGACTCGACCTCGTTGTTAGATCTTTAAGCCAAGGGTGATGGAGTGTTCGATGGTTAGACCATCAGGAGAGATAAGAACGACACCTAGCCCGGCACCGTGACGGTTGGACGCTCCATCAACAAAAAGCTTCCACATCTCCCCCACGAAAAGCTTCCAACAGTCTGAAGGGTCCTGAGAGTCGCGAAGGGTGATGGGATTACGGCTGCTCGGCTGTCCGGTTTCGAGTTCTGCGTCGACTGGTTTCTGTCCGGCCCCCCTTGGTGATTCGGCACCGGACTCGGCAAGTGAATCTACAATGCCCAAGTCCGTAGGCGAATCACCAGGTCGCGGTACTATGTCGGTCGCAGGCTCTATGCTGAGTGGATCTATTTCCTCCCCTCCTGGTGATGCGTTACCGGACAGAGTGGGTGGCACTACAAGACCTGACTCCGTCGTCGCGTCATCGGTCGGTAGGTCTGTACAAGTGGCGGACACTCCGGTGGGGCGTGCAAATTCCGCGACGCCAACTCCACCAAGGTGTTGTATCTCGACCGCTCGCACTCTCCTTTCTTCGTCGGAAATATCGACCGAAAGCATGCTGGGATGGGTCCTGGCGAGAATTCGCAACAAAATCACCAAAGTCTGGCTTTTATAGGCTGTCTTGTGGAATTTCACGTCAAATTGCCCCAATTCGACCGCCCACTTGAGAATTCGGCCAGAGAAGTCCGCCCGTTCAAACAAGGCCTTCAGGGGGAATTCGGTCAGCACAATGATGGTATGAGCGTGGAAGTAATGTGCCTTCCTCGGCCATCATTAATGCCAACGCGAGCTTTTCCAACAGCAGATACCTCGTCTCTGCCGGCATTAAGGTTTTACTGACATAGAAGATTGGGAGGTGCTTAATTCAGCCAATGAGTACCGCGAATGTTGCGAGTGAGCGGCAAGGTAAAGAAAAAGTTCCTCGCCCGGCTGAGGTGTAACCAACAATGGTGGGGAGGACAGATACTCCTTGAGCTCAGTCAAAGCTTGGTCACATGCTTCATCCCACAAGAACTTTGATTTTAATGCCTGAAAGAATAGACGACAGCGATCTGATGATCGGCTTATGAACCGATTAAGCGCGGCGGCCATTTCGGCCAGATGCTACACGTCCTTTGCCGAGCTGGGACGCTTCAATCCTTGCAGCTCGCTCGACCGAGTTGGCCCGATGCCTCGGTTTGTGACTAGGAACCCCAAAAATTTTTTGAACCCACGAAGGCACACTTGACGCTGCTCAGCGCAGCTTGTGCTTCTTCAGGATGGCAAACATCTCGGCTAAGTCGGACAAATGGTTTGCTTCATGTCAGCTTTTTACCACCATATCATCGATGTACGCCTCCATCGTCCGGCCAAGCAAAGGAGCAAACATCTTAGTCACCATTCTCTGAAAGGTTGCCCCGGCGTTCTTCAAACCAAAAGGCATGACCCGGTAACAGAAGAGTCCTCTTGGAGTCGTGAAAGAAGTGATCTCTCGGTTAGGCCCATGCATGGCGATCTGATGGTAACCGCGGTAGGCATCTAGGAAGCGAGCTGTTATGTCCAAATCAAGTCCACGAAATGGTCAATCCGAGGTAAAGGAAGCTATCTTTGGGACAAGCTCGGTTGATTTGTTTTGTAGTCGACATCGCCACTTTCCATTCTTCTTGGGCACTACTACGGTGTTGGAGATCCACCGAGGGTAGTGCACTTCCTGAATTGCTCTTGCCTCAAGCAGATTTTTTACTTCCTCTGCTACTACTTCGGCGTGATGCAGCGCCGATCTCCTTGTTCGCTGGATGACTGGCTTTGCTCCAGGGAAGACGTTGAAGTGATGGCAGATAAAATTTGGATCGACGCCGGGCATGTCGTAAGGCGACCATGCGAAGACTTCGATGTTGGCCATCAAGAATTCAACCATCTTGGTCCTCTCCTGGGCGGTAAGGCTGGAACCGAGCAGGAAGAACTTGTCCGGCCACTCCGTATCGATTCGCACCTCAACCAAGTCCTCCACAGCTTTGTCCTCTGCCTTGGTGCCCACATCCTCCAAAACACCTCGGTCTTCTGGCCCTTCTATCATTTGCACGAACCCTTTAGCAGCCCGGCTGCCGTTCACTGCCACGAAACACTGTTTGGACATGACCTGATCCCCCCAAACCTCCTCGATTGCCCCCATAGCTGAGGGAAATCTCATCACCTGATGGTAGGTCGATGCTACAGCTTGCATGGTGTGAAGCCATTCCCTTCTAAGGATGAGGTTGTAAGTCGAAGGCACTTGTAACACCCAAAATTCCACTTGCTTGACCACGGATCCCGCTTTGACTGGCAGGATAATCTTTCCCAAAGGCCACTCCGGTTGAGAGTTGAAACCAACAAGTGGCGAAGTTGCAGGTGCTAAGTCTGTTTCTCGGAGCTTGAGTTGCTTGAACGCGTCGTAATACATGATCTCGACCGAGCTTCCCTGATCGATCAAGATCCGTTTGACATCAAATTCCTTGACGCGAAGTGTCACTACTAGGGCATCGTTGTGCGGCGTCTGAATACGCTCTAGATCCCTTGAAGTGAAACTTATCACATTTTTCTCTTCGGTCTTCCCCCTCTTGATGGCGGGCTGTACCGACAAAACCTCCCTCATGTGCTCTGCTTTCTTAATCATACCCCGGAGTTCGCAAACACGCTCTGGTTCCACTATGCCGTGGATGATGTTAATAACTCCTTGTGGCGGCGCATCCCGGTCATCCTGTCCCCTGGGATCAACCGGAGCACGATTCGGCTTTACACCGCCATCAATGTAAAGGTCTAGATGCCCGGCTGCGACCAGCTCTTCTAAGTGTTGCCTTAAAGGCAAACAATCCTCAGTCCGATGGCCTCTCTCACGGTGAAATGTGCAACGATACCGCGGATTGTAGCTCTTCTGTCCATCGCCAAGCTTAGCAGGAAATCGGACATACTCCTCGTCTCGGATTTCACTAAGTATGCGATAGATTGGAATCTTGAAGACCGTGGTAATGCCAGTCCTTGCCTTCAACCTTCTGTTGGCATCCGCAACATCATCTCTGGGGTAATCATCCCGGTTGTTCTGACGTCCTCTACCCCAGTTCTTCTGATTTGAACCACGGTCTGATTTCTCTGCCCTGTCACTAGAGCGGCTGGACTCCTGTCTAACTGCGTGCACCTTGCCTGCTGTCTTCTTGTCCATTGCCGCCGGAGTTGCCTTGGCAGTAGACGCCGACGCATCATCCTCAACCCGGATGTGCTCATTGATGCGCTGCATGAGCTGGCCCATGGACGTCGGTTGATGCATGGTAAGCGCGTCCCGCAGTCTATGTCCGACCGGGAGACCACGCTTGTATTGAGTGATTGCTAGGTTGACCGGGCAATCCAAGATCTCATTGAAGGTTTCCTAATATCTGGAGTTATATGCCTTCAATGTGTCACTCGGTTCCATCTTGACACTGAGTAGGCGATCCACTTCCTTAGGTGTCTTGGTGTTGGTTTTGAAGCGCGTCACAAAGGCTTCATCCAACTGATGCCACCTCTTTATGCTTCCCTCCGGTAGCCTCTCGAACCACTTCAAACCCAGTTTGCCTAAACTTGACGGAAAGATGAGGCACATAAGAGCGTCATTCCGCCTATGTCTAGCCATGACCTGTCGGAAATGACTTACGTGCATGTAAGGATCCGTCTTTCCGTCGTACAACGTGAACTTCGGCTGGTGGAAGCTCGACGGAAGAGGTGTTGTCTCTATTTCCAGGGAGAAAGGGGTGGTGCACAACCTTGCCAAGTCGGAATCCACCAGGAGCGGTGCTGCTTGGCGGGGTGGAGGCATTCCGACCTCCTCGCTGGCGTGAACCCCATAGGATAACCGCTGGAACGTCGGTATCCTTTGAGCCTTCCGCCGGCGAGCCCGCTCCTTTAAAACTGCCCGCAAGTCTTCTGTGCAAGCGGAATAGGAGTACCTCGACGTCGTCGCCGGACATGAGGGCTGGTAAGTACTATCTTGCGCGCTGGACTTCTCTGCGCGCACATCAGAATCGCCAACCTTGTAACTTCTGGTAATGGAGATGGACGGAGTGTGTCGCTGACTCTGGCTACCCGAACGGCGGGGTTGGGTGCGCTCACTGTGGTCTCCCACTCCAGCTACACCCTTCCCTTTGACATGCCGCTTCAGCTCCTCCATCTCTGCCGCCATGCGCCGAATGACGGCGTCCTGGTCCTTCAGCTTGTTTTCCAAGCGCCTGGCGTGTGAGTCTCTCCGCCGCCGATGTCCGTCTGGACTCCGTGAATGACCATGACTCCTTCCGCGCTTATCTCGCGCGTCACCTGACTGTCCTCCCTGGAATGTCTCCAGGTTTGACATCGGAATGATGTCTGGATGCCCCTCTCTTCGTCTACCTGACTCCGGAGTAACTCCTTCAATGGCAGACAACGGAAACTCTTCGTTGTTCGCCATAGTCGGCGGTCAGACGAGTGTGGAAGACAAGGTTTTGTTTGCAAATTTCCCACAGACGGCGCCAATTGTACGGGGAGCAAATATTCCTGCCTGCCCGTACTCCTTTCTTCCCACCTCCGTTTCTGTCCGATCACCTAAAAACACAACGGCGGTGAGCTACCCGGCGGTGTGTGGTCGAAAAACCCCTCCGACGATCAAATTAGCACACACCTAGGGATAGAGAGAGAGAGAGAGAAGAGGGTGTCGAGTGTAAGTATTTTCTTACCAAGTATTCGTCCCTCGCGCATGGGGGGTGCAGACATGCATATATATCCTCTGAGCCCCATATTCACTCCCAGTCGTCTCCCGACACGTGGGTCTGCTATCCCATTTGTCAGCGGAAACCTTACTGAACATCACCTAATCTCAACTGCCAACCTTCTCTGCTAGAGCTCGGCAGCCGAGCTGCCCTACTAGGGCCGAGCTCTGCTACATGCCCATGCTCTTCTGTGGCCCAGCTCAAGAGAACCGGGCTAGGCAGCACCTCGGCATGGCCAAGCCTGAGACATACCGTGAGCACCTGCGGTCGGCCTTCCTGCCGAGCAAACAGGTGTCTCGGCCGGCTTCGCCTTTCCGGGCGCCGGTCATCCAACTCGACCGTGGTTGGCCTTCTTGCCGAGCAGGCAAGTACCTCGGTTGATGATGCCTTTTCGGGTGCCGTTCAGCCATCCTAACCGGCTTTGCTTATGCCATACACATAGCTCGGTCTAACCGAGCGTCGCCTTAACCGAGCAACTTACACCCGAACTGGGCGGCGCATACTCGGCCCAACACCTGTCCAGCCCAGGTCCTAGTAGCCCAATTCCGAGTGGACCATGGATCATCTCGGTCCAATGATCCACTTGGCTAATAATCTTCTCGGCCGTTATCTCGGCCCAATTCCGGATCATAAATCTCCCTCTCAAATGTTATTTTTGAGATCACCATTAATTTCATTTTGGAAAATAGAGTCCGGTAGTACCAAAATTAGACCAAAAAACACCCTGGAAGGCGGCATGTGAGCCAAGACGCGACGATAATTGCTGTCGATGCCTACGCATGACATGCGTCATTACCAGCTTGTACATGCCAAGAGCGCTTTCCACGCCTACCCCATCTCATACTGGCCCACATGCCGTGCCATGTCACGCGCTTACTTGGCGGCTATCGTTAGATGCTAAGGCTCTATTTGTTTTTTTAAAAATCTAAAATTGCTTTAAATGGTCATAAGTAATTCGTTATAGCATTGTTTTAAGCGTGCTTGGTATTGTTGTACTTAGAATTAAATTTTTTATCTACTATAAAAATTTTAAAATTTTATGAAAATAAAAAATATTTTTTTTGAGATAATAATTCGTTATTTCTGCTTTAAAATGTTTCTGATGTTGCATTACTAAATTTATGGGGCTAAACTTTTACTATAAACTACTGTAATGGTTTACTATTTACTGGTATGATTGTTGCATTTTCCCAGATTCTAGAATACTTATTTGTGTGTTTAATAATTATTTAAAATTTCAGAAAATTCTCGAAAAAATCTCAGAAGTGATATACTTTCTGTTATAGCATAATCTAAACATTAAACACAACATATTGTTGTTTTTACCTAGAGTTTGTAATATGTTGTGATTAGAAAAGCATGATTACTTTCTATTTATTTATTTAAATTCCATTATTAAATGAAATATAGCATGAGTTGATTGTAAATTTACATTAAGATAGTATTGTATAGAATTAAACTAATTATCATGTTTTGTACATCACATAAGTAGTGGGAGGTTGTTTTTTGCTCATGAAATTAAATTAAGTCTTGATAATTGTCACTAGAGGCACAAGAGATGATTACGAGCATAGCAAATTTAAGAGCATAGCAAATTTTTGATATTGAGATGTGTGTAATATTATTTAATTTAGATTCTTTTGCTGCAAAATAATTTTGTGTTGCTATCATTAATATCCCATGCGCATTTGTTCTTCCTTTACTCTGTATGTAGAAATGGCAGTTAAGACAGTGGTGACAGACTTAACTAAGAGAGAGAAATTGGATGGCAATAACTATGATATATGGCGCCGTAAGATCCAATACCTCCTCAATGAGCAAGAAGTTTTGAACATATTTGAACAAGTGATGGTTGAGCCTAAGCAGGGCAATACAGCTCAACATCGTCATGATCGTGAATTCTATCAGACTTGGAGTAACAAAGATCGGTGTACACGCTTTATCATGTTAAGCAGCATGCACAACAACTTGATTAGTGAGTTTGAGCATTGCCCGACTCCATTTGAGATTTGAGAAGCTCTCAAGCAAAAGTTTGGTGTCACTTCTTTGGAAAAGCTACGTGGGCTGACTATGAAGTTTGACTCTTATCAGAAAAAGGCATATCACTCTATAAAATAGCATTTGAGGGTCATGTTAGCCATGATACGCAAGCTTGTTGCCGCTGGGCACAATTTGACTCAAGAGCAACAAGTACAAGCTGTGATTCGCTTTTTTCGAAATTCTTGAAAGCAAATGAAGCAGAACATGATGCATAATGAGAGTATAAAAACATTCGAGGACATATCGCGTCATTTGGAGCTAGAGGCTAAGCGCCTAGAGGCGGCTAAGTCTAATGGTTCTGCTACGGTGGTTGAGTCAAGCTCACATAGGACTTTTCAGTTCAAGCGTGAAAAAGCAAAAAGTGCTCTTGAGAAGGAAGCAGTAGCTGCGCTAAAGCCCAATGGCGCTAGAAATTTCAAGCGTAGGGGCAAGAGAGGTAGTAAGAAGGTAAAGGCTAAACTGACATGCTTTAACTGTAACAAAGAAGGACACTTCACTTAGGGATTGCCCTAAGTAGAAGAAGGTACTCTCTTACTTAATTTCTCGCATTCAATGCTTTGTTTCTAGTCAAGCATTAATTGCTCATTCTCCTCATTTTTGGGTTGTAGACTTAGGAGCAACAGACCACATCGCGAGGAACAGAGTAGGATTCGTTAAGTATCACCGAGTACTTGTTGGGAGCAGAAAAGTTTACATGGGGAACGAGTCCAGTGTGGAGGTGCTTGGCATTGGCACATACAAGCTGGAAATGCGACAAGGGCACACCTTGTATCTTTGTGATGCTCTTTATGCTTTGGATATTCGGCAAAACTTAGTTTTCAGTTATTAGCATGATGAGCCTTGGTTTTAGCTTTTGTTTTGAGAATAATGGTGTTAGCATTTATTTGGGAACAATATTTTATGGTTTTGGTTATCTTTTAGATGGTTTCTTAATTTTGGATGTGGATGATTCTAGTTTTAATAAAAATACTAACGACTCTGTTTCTTATATTGCATCTATTTGTGATAATGATTCTATGAAATGACATGCTAGATTAGGCCACATAGGGCAAGACAGGATGACTAGATTGGCTAGAGAAGGCCTTTTAGGTCCACTCGCTAGAGTCACTTTGTCTACTTATGAGCACTGTCTTGCTGGAAAGACAACAAGGAAACTATTTGGGAAAGCCAAAAAGGCATCTGTTCCATTACAACTTATTCATTCTGATATATGTGGACTAATGAATGTAAGGGCAAGGCATGGAGCCCCTTATTTTATCACCATTATAGATGATTATATGCGTTTTGGTCATGTCTATTTGGTTTCTCACAAGTCAGAAGCATTGGATTGCTTTAGACGGTATGTTAATGAGGTTGAGAATCAATTAGACAAGAGCATTAAGGTTCTAAGGACTGACTAGGGATGCAAGTATCTATCTGAGCAATTTAAAGTGCTCTATGAGGAAAAAAGAATTATCAGGCAATTGACAATTCCTCGGACTCTGCAACAAAATGGTGTAGCGGAGAGAAGGAATCTCACATTGCTTGACATGGTTAGATCTATGATGGCTCAATCTAATCTTCCTATTCCATATTGGGGAGATGCTTTGTTGACTACTGCCTACATCCTTAACCGTGTGCCCTCCAAATCAATTTCTTCCACCCCATATGAGATGTGGATTGGCGAAAAGCCTTATATGGGCAATTTGTGACCTTGGGGTTCGACAACTTACATACACAACACTTTTCATAAGTTTAGGAAGTTGGGCCCTAGAGAAAAAAAGTGTATCTTCATTCACTATAGTGAGCATTCTAAGGGTTATGTGTTTATTGGGAGAGCATCTGAATAGAAGTATGACTGAAATTGAGTCACACGGCATGGATTTCCTCGAGGAGGATTTCCTTAGCAGAGATGAGGTAACTAGAGATGTAGAGCTTTATGAGATGGAGGATCTACTTGAAGGTGCACCTAGTAGCCTAGTAGAGAATGAGGAAATAATCCCTCAAGCTCCTAGAGACAGTGGGAGCGATTTACCTGCCCATGGATTAGATACAATGGATGAGGATTCTTAGGACTCTCAACTGCGTAAAAGCAAACGTAGAGCTATATCCCATTGTCGTTTTGAGATTAAAGGGGAAGCACTCATGATTACTCCGGGTGATGAGATGGAGCCTAAAAATCTCAAAGAAGCTCTCTCATCCCCTGCTAGTAAAAAATGGAGTGCTGCAATGGATGAAGAAATAGAGTCTATGAAAAAAAATCATGTCTAGGACTTGGTTGATTTGCTGTCAGGGCGCAAGACTATTGGGAACAAATGGGTTCTCAAAATCAAGCGCAAGACGGATGGTTCCATAGAAAGGTATAAGGCTCGCCTAGTGGCGAAAGGCTACACCCAATTAGAGGGTGTGGACTATGAGGAAACCTTTTTACCAGTTATGAGGTTTGTCTCTATTCGCCTAATTTTGGCCATAGTAGCTCAGTTGAACTTAGAGTTATATCAGATGGACGCTAAGGCTGCATTTCTTAATGGAGAATTGGATGAAGAGATCTATATGGATCGACCAGAAGGCTTTATGGCAGTAGGTCAGGAGTGTAAAGTTTGCAAGCTTCAACGATCTATTTATGGCTTAAAGCAATCATCTAGACAGTGGAATTTGAGATTTCATCGAACCATTGTTTCACATGGGTTTACGATGATCGATGAGATCACTGTGTGTACGTCAAGCAGTCCAAGGACATTTTTCTAATATTGTCATTATATGTGGATGACATATTATTGGCTGGAAATGACAAGGAGATGATTGTCACCACTAAAAAGTGGTTGTTCTCTACATTTGAGATAAAAGTCATGGGTGAAGCTATGTGCTTGGTGTGAAGATCCTTAGGGATCACTCTATGAGACTTCTTGGTTTGTCTTAAGAGACTTACATTAAGACTATCCTAGAGCGATTCCAGATACAGAGCTTCAAACCTATTGACACTCCTGTTGCATGAGACGAGAGCCTAAGCCTTGATATGGGTCCCAAGACTCCAAAAGAGAATGAAAGGATGGCCCATATGCCCTACGCGAATGTTGTCGGAAGCTTGATGTATGTTATGATGTGTACACACCCTGACATTTGTTATGCAGTCGGATTGGTGAGTCGTTACCAATCCAACCCAGGACCAGCTCATTGGAAAGCAGTTAAGAGGATATTATGATATCTTGGCCTCGTTTGGGGAGTGGCTATTTTAGCCAAAAAGCCAAAAAGCCAACTAAAACTTATCGCATCACCTCTCTACTTTTCTGCACATCTTTTCGTAAAAAGCCAAAAAGTTATTAAAATAGCCTGTTCCCAAACGAGGCCTTAGACAAACTGTAGATTACACACTTTGCTACCAAAGTTCAGATCTACGTCCAGTTGGCTATTGTGATGCTAATTAGAGAGGAGACTTAGATGAACGTAAGTCCACTTCAAGATATGCTTTCATGCTTAGTGATGGTGCTATTTCTTAGAGTAGTAAGAATCAATCTTGTATCGCCTTATCGACTATGGAGACTGAGTTTGTGGCTTGTTTATTTGACGTTCAGGAAGCCGTTTGGTTGAAGAGATTCCTTCAACATTTGGATATTGTCACACACATTTCAGACCTTGTGATTATCCATTGTGACAACATGATTGCACTCGCTTACGCTAAGGATCCTAAGTACCACAGGAGAAACAAACACATTGATGTGAAGTTCAACTTTATCAGAGACATTGTGGCGCAAAAAGAAGTGATCCTGGAGTACATCCTTACGAGTCACATAGTTGTGGACCCTTGACTAAGCCCATTGCCAGAGATGTTTATCTTACTTATGTTAGAGCTTTAGGACTACGTAGGTGGTGATATATGTGTATTCAGTTGAACTCTTATTTTTTGGGGAGATATTTATGCCATAAGTATTCATATTTGTTTTGATTACACATTTATGTTTTCTATTTTTTGCCATGGTTTGTGAATTAGCACACACAGAACAAATAAATTTGGTGTTAGTAGGCAAGATTGGCTCACTCACACGAGCAATTGCCTTTAGTGCTAGGTAGCAAGCAAGGATAAGATTATTGGCTTATTGTATTTGGAGCCAAGAGAGAGGCTAAAATTATCCACTAGCTATGTTGCTTTAGTTGGAGTCAAGGTGAGGTCTTGTTAGAGACCGACCATGGATATGAGAGTACTTACTTTTCCATGATATGCCTGTTATGGATAGCTAGATGCGAGATCTCATTTGATGCCTAAGAGACAAACAAATAGAGAATTCGAGTTAGACGCTAGGAAGCGACTGGTGCGCTTAAGAGCGACTAGACTAAGATCTGTACGGTGTATGAATTTAACATCACTCTTTAGAAGAGTTACTCCACTATAGCATGCATTTGTACTGCATGTGCTTATCGACCCGTTAGCGAGGTAAGTGAATGGATCCCTGTTTCCTTACCGTGTGAGTCCTAAAAGTCATTTTTCCCAATGACTTCACTTTGTGTCTTTTGTGACCCTTGACTATGTCATAAGAAAAGGAGTTGATGTTCGGTTATTTTGGTATGTTACCTGCAGCTATGTATGATTCGGCTTTAAGAGACATTACTAGGAAAGCGGTCAATTCCGAGTTAAATGATATGAGGGTGAAGGGAAGATCATCTAGTTCTACATCTCTACTCTATATTCATTGTCGACAACTCACATCACTCTGTATCGGATACTGATTGAGTGTGAATATAATGCGGGATCTAGGAGGGTCAAACATGCTTTTTGAGGGATTAGAGTTGTTTTTGACCAATGTAGCTAGATGGTTCTGCGTACATGAGACACTATTTCTATTCTTTTTGGGTTGATGTCTCTATGCTGGCTCATTTTGAGTTTCTAATATAGAGCTCTCACATGCAGGTGTTCTAAGCGGTCGCACGGTTCATTAGCTAGTATGAGATTGTTCAATATTTGGGAAGATTAAGACAGAGAGGTGGCAGTGTCATGCCAACTCATGTGCGAGTGGGAGATACTAGAAATTGGACAGGGTATTAGACTTGGATTTGGGCGCCCATGTGGCATGACTCATGACCCATTCAAATTACCCATGTAATTTGAATTTGAATTTTCATGACTATCCTATTTGGATAATCCACTATCACTATCTATATCTATCATATCTTATCAAGAGATATGGATAGATGGTTAGATGGTCAGCCTATATATCAAATACGATATATAGGATATAGGATGAATTGAATAACGAATTAATTTTTCCCATGCTCTCTCTCTAACTCTCTCCCATTAGAATAATGATCAAGCTTTTGCATTGTGACTAGAGTGGGTGATATTCATACTGTGGTATCACTCAATTGCTGGGTGTTCTTAATTCGTGGTTGTGAAGCACGTGATTTACCCACAAGGTTCTTCGTTTTGAATTCTATCACATAAGGTATGGTTTGAATCTTTTTACCCACTGCGTTATCGGTATCTTACACTAACAAAAACAAAAGAGTCCACCTCTTCCTCATTGAGGTGGTTGCACGTTACCAATTCTTGAAAATTTGTTAGATAGGAATGAGTTAGATGTCTAGTAGAAATACTTTTAACAGAGTATCTAATTATTTGAAAATCCACATGGCATTATCACAACCAAACATGTTTAATTCAATTCGTGAAATTTATTGAAGAAAAGATGCATAAATTTATAACATTCTTAATCTCACAACTCAACACCGGGGGGGGTTAAATACGCTATGAAACCCCTAAGGAGAGTCCCAATACATACATATACATAGGTTTATAGTCAAAATATTCCCACATTTGCTGGCTATTGATAGGGCAAGAAATGGACACCAAAAATCATCCGTTTTTCTATTTTTAAAGACTATGATAAAGCAGGACTAGTGGATACCCAAAAACACTTTCTCACATTCATCCGGTGATAAGCTCAAGACAGGACAATTGGATATCTTAACTCCTCGCGAGGGTATCAACACAATACACAACTCCTACCCGGACTCACATGCTATTTACCACCCCTCTCAAAACAATCTTTCCAAGACTTTCAAATGTTTATACATTTATGAAGTTTAAAGTAATTTTTCACCATTTAAGCCATTGGGATAAATATAAAATGACAAATCCAAAATCATAAATAAAATCTCAAGAACATCTAAATTTCACAATTCTCAATTCAAATACCTCTCAAATAACATAATCTAATCACCAATTTTAAAGAATTGAAGACCAATTTTGTATAAACACATTATTTGTAAATTTTAAAAATTAGGGTTCCATAAAATTTAGGGCTTTTGCCCCTACATCATATTTAAAGCCATTTATCTTGTAAAACTTCCATAATCTATGAATAATAAAAGGAATCTTAAGAAAATGGTAAAGAAATACTATTTTTGCAAGAAAACTTCAATGTGTAAGTTCAAACATTCATCACTTTATCAATGTCACAACAATACCACATAAAGATCTTTAAATAAAAAAGATACAAAGTTAAAGGTAATTCTACCTCAAAGATGGAAGCAAGGAAGCTATGTCAAGAAGAATCCTTCGAAAACCAACGATCAATCGGTAGAAATACACTAGCTTCACATAAACTTCGATTTTTGTAAGGGAGAGGTGTGAATTTTAGTAAAATGAGAGATTTCTAGAGTAAGAGGGTCAGGTTTTTTGAAGCTGGAGAGAGGAGAGAATGAAAAAAGAAAAAGTGAAGAAAATGATTTAAAAAGTCACTTTTAAGTGACTGATATCGTGCAGACCGCTCGAGCAGTCTTTTCACAGCTTGAGTAGTGAACTTAAACTCTCAGTATTTCAATCTACAAAATGAGATTATGGGAACCCCCTCATGTTCGCGCGAACGACCAGTTGATCGCTGGAGCGGTCCTCTAACCTGCAATGCAAACTACTGAAAGTCTCTTTTCTCCGCTTGAGCGGTCTTTTCACCACTCGAGTGGTCACCTAGGATGAATTGTCACATTTCCCTCCTTGCATGTTCCCTATTCTTGTCTATCCCCTTCTAATTTTTACTCATGTTTCCCATTTTATGCATATCTCCTACTCCGGCTCTTTAATTTATTTATTTTTAATTTCTTGCCACCTATTATGCACAAGTCTTATTAATTTTGAATTTTAAATTATCAAGATGATAAGTAGAGGTCGAGCTTTTGTTAGGCAAGGTGAGTGCGTAAAACATTCTCATTTCATATCTAAGTCCCCAAATCGAGTCCTCTAGTGATCATTGATTAGTTTCTTTTATGGCTTCATTTTATGATTTTTGTTTCTTAAAAATTAGGTGGTGGTTTCAAGTTTTGATAATTGTTAATTATTTGGACATTTAGCCTATGTAGGAAAATGATAAAATATTCATGTAAGTCATATGGTAGATTAAATAGGTTTCGATAAAAGATTATTTGATCGAATTTTCAACAAGCCTGTGGAATAATAAGAATATGAAAGTTATAAGCTGATTTTACATACATCTCTCCTAAGAGGGGGAGCACGTAAGACGATTGCGCTTACACCTCTGCCTTCTCCATCTCTTACCATTTAAACTCATTATTTCCCTCGTCCTCCTACCATTAAGACCCTTCTTTTCTATTACATGGGCTTTTTCATCTTTTCTAGTCTCAGTATATATATATATACATGAGTTAACTCGCTATGTTAGATTGATTCATGTATAAAATATGAAAATTTATAATTTTGTTCTTAAAAAATAGGAGCCAATTTCAAACACAAAAATCAATGAGCATTAATTGACACAATTTTCAAATTTAAAGATTAAAATTGAATCAATTAAATTAATATGAGAAACAAATTATAAAGATCATTACTATAATTTAGTGTCGAAAAGTTTAGGGTAAATACACTTACATTCTTGAAGTTTGGATTTAATATATATTATCCCTTAACGTTTGGAAAATTAGACTAATCCTCCTATCATTGTAATTATTTAAACAGAATGAAAATATTGAACTCATACACTCTATCTTTTCTTACTTTGCTTTATTTCTTTTATTTCTTTTTTTTTCTCCTTTCCTTTCCTTTCCTTTGCTTTACTTTTTATTTTCAATATAATTTTTTCTGTTTTTCTACTAGGAGTTGTTGCCTTTTATATAAATATGAGGTTTATGAAATAAAACTATTAACCACAAAAATAAAAATATAATTTTTAAAAAATCAAAGATAAAATATAATTAGACTAAGGGGTTATTTGGGGTGTCCTAAATAAGTGCACTTTTTGTTTTTTTAGACTAAAAAATTGAGAAAGAAAATATGGATGTTTGAGTTAACTTTTTGACTTTTTATGAAAAAATGTGTAATAAAAAATTGTAAAAATTGATTTATAGGGAAAAATTAGTATTAAGAGTTGTGCAGTCGTAATTATTGACTTTTGGTGAATAGTATTAATTTTTTAACTTTTTAAATAACTTTTTAATTTTTTAATTTTTTTGATATATGTCAAACTTAACCTAAATCTCAGTATAATTTACCCAAATTTAAAATAAAAGATACCGTACCATTTAAAACGCCCACCCATCATAAAGGCTATAAATTATAGGTTTATAAATGATAGTGTGCATTTCTTTTTGCATGATGTCACCCATTCCTACTTGAAAGCTTATAATATGAAGCCATTTTCTCTCTACTTTAGAGAAGGAATCAACCCTGCTCTATATCTTAATGAAAACAATTATCAAAGGACCAACTGTCTATTTAGAAAATATACCACTCTTTGTCACTCAAGCTAAAAATAATATTAAAATTATGGAAGTAAGCTGAAATTATTGAACATTTTATGTGCAACACAAAGAAACTATAAATTATATATTTGAAATAATAAAAAAATTGGAAGTTAAATAAAAGGACAAATTATATTAAATCCCCTCAAATTATCAATCATTTACACTTTACTCTTATAATGTTTTAAACCTAACAATTATCCCCCTCAAACTATTTAAATTTGAACATTAAGTCTTTTTTATTAGTCATTTGTTAAATATTTAGATAAAAAATTTTCAAGTGTTGTGTGCATAATAATTATATTAAATTTTTAGAAAAGATAAAAATAGAGTAATTTGGTCATAAAATTTAATATAATCATGTGTACATCACTTGACAAATTTTCATTCAAATATCTAACAAATGACTAACAAAAGGACTTAACATTCACATTTAAATAGTTTAAGGGGAGCAATTGTTAAGTTTAAAACATTACAGGAATAAAATATAAATGATCGATAATTTAAGGATATTCCATATAATTTGCCCTAAATAAAAATCCCACCTCATACTAAGAAAAAGTGACCTCTTTTCTCTCTTTCTCTATCTTATATATATATATATATATCTACAACACTGATTCATCCCACTAAAAATATCACCACTAATAGCACTAATGCATTAAAAAAGTTAAAAAAAAAAAAAATACAACTCCAAGACCAAAACATCACATCATTACTGACGGGACCCACTGCCACCTAATTAGTAGGAGCACTAAAGTGCTCCCAAGCATTTTTCATATATCTAATAAGAAAAATACTTTAAAATTTTAATTTTTTAGCTCTAAAGCTAACTGTAATTAGTTGGCAATGGGTCTCATTCAGTATGATGTGATATTTTGATCTTAATTTTTTTTGTTTATTTGTTTATTTTTTTTCTCCTTATCATATTATTAATACTCCATTAAAAAATCAAAATTAATGTTCCGAATCATTACTGATCTAATAAATCCGTAGAGCTGATAAGGTATATAAGCTATCCATCACACATCAACAAATGCATCTCCCCTGCATGTACGTGACAGAAACTTATATGATATATTAGACTCCTCATTCCCTCTTTCACACTAAAACCTATTCCCTCTCTCTCTCTCTCTCTCTCTCTCTCTCTCTCTCATGACAGACAGATCATCAGCACCACTGTTGCTTAGATGGTGTACTAGTCTATCTAGGTCATGAACTGCATTGAAATGGCCTTCTTCCCAGCCAATTTCATGCTACAAACTTCTCATGAAGATGAACGTCAACCTCCTACCTCTCTTAGCCCAATTCTACCACTATGCACATCTCAAGACTTCCATGGTACTCTCTCTCTCTCTCTCTCTCTCTCTAAAAATGGGATTTCAAAAAAGTTTAATTATGGTGTTGGTGCAGGTGTTGGTTCACTTCTAGGGAAGAGATCCATGACATTCTCGGGTATTGACATGTGTGATCAAGAAACTAATGGGGATGATGATTTTTCTGATGATGGGTCACAAGCTGGAGAGAAGAAGAGGAGGCTAAGCATGGAACAAGTGAAGACACTTGAGAAGAACTTTGAGTTGGGTAACAAGCTTGAGCCTGAGAGGAAAATGCAGTTGGCTAGGGCTCTTGGGCTTCAACCAAGACAAATAGCTATATGGTTTCAGAACAGAAGGGCTAGGTGGAAGACCAAGCAATTAGAGAAAGACTATGAAGTCCTTAAGAGACAGTTTGAAGCCATCAAAGCTGATAATGATGCCCTCCAAGCTCAGAACCACAAACTTCAAGCTGAGGTGCGTATATCTTTTTCTAAGTTTATTATGCTTCTAATTCTAAATCATGGTTGCATATCCTCGTATGTATATGGAATATTTGATTCCTACATTCTTTTATATGTGTGTGTATATAATTGTGTATGTATTCTTGGGAATTCTATTAATTCTCTTCTTTTTATTTTATCGGCAAAGAAAATATTTATTAATTCATGAAAGGAAATTACATCGAGATAAAAAGGATTAAGTGGCAAACTTCATCTAAAAACCTTCTTGGACATATGATAGTTCTCATTTCTCAATGAAGCAACTTTCTCTATGTATTTCTTGTTTTTTTATTTTCTCGCGGATTAAGATATATAAAAGTGCAGCCCCGTGCATGAGTCTCCCGCTACTGCGGATTTGAGAAAGGTCAGATGTCTATTCCTGTATGCAAAGAGACTGTTTTCATGATTCTGATGGAGAAAAAACAATGATTACTTTGAATAACTGATGATTACCGTTATGATGTCTTTGGCTAGTTCATCATGATCGTTTTAGATGGATCATAGCAATAATTACAACAATTATTTTTGTCCACTTTGTTTTTCAATTGACTACAGTGAGAATGTATGTGCTTATATATAATTGATGTTGAATTCATCAATTTGAATATGAATGTAGATATTGTCACTAAGAAGTAGAGAGCCAACTGAGTCAATCAACCTCAACAAAGAGACAGAGGGTTCTTGCAGTAACAGAAGTGAAAACAGCTCTGATGTGAAGCTAGATATGTCAAGAACACCAGCAATTGAATTTGATAGCCCACCTCTCTCCACTCATCCAACTAGCAGACCCCTCTTTCCACCATCTATGAGGCCAAGTGGTGTGGCCCAACTCTTCCAAAACTCTTCTTCAAGACCAGAGAAGATTGATCACATTGTCAAAGAAGAAAGCTTTACCAACATGTTCTGTGGCATTGATGATCAAACTGCATTTTGGCCATGGTTGGAACAACAACATTTCAATTGAATTGAACTGAATTCAACTCAACCCAATGGCCTAATTGGGATTTGGAACAATACCCATTTGGCCATTTTCGCAGGCGGATCGGTGAAATAATTTTAAGAAAGTGATTATTATCATGATCAAAGACATCAATATATTCTATTCTATGAGGCTTAAATTAAAATCCTTGTTTTGGTACTTAGAGGACTGGTGTATAAAGTAGTATATATATATCAGGTTGAATTTCAAGGTGAGCTTTTGAAGATTTTTATGGAGGAATAAAGGGGGGGTATGGTGTTTTTGTATTTATATAGCATGTGTTTTTTCAAGCTCATATAGATGTTTGTTGGCTTGTTAAAATATATATATATACATGTTTGTTGGGTTGGTTCATTGAACAAAACTTTCAAAGTTGAATTACATTTTTTTGCTCTCATATTTTTGGGACATGAAACAAAGGGATTCTGTCCTTACAAATTTTCAACTTTTATTTGTCTACCTTCTCTTGCTTTGGAATCATGCCTTTGTATTATCAGAAATGTTAGTATCCAAAAGAAATATACAAAAAATATATTTAAAATTTCAAATGTATTTATTTTTATGTTATATGCACCATATTAAATTTAAATCTACATCACAAATGATTTTTTCTTTAATTTTTTTATTTTTTTATAAATACATTAAATTGTGTTGAATTATCTGAAACAAAAACATGTGAGTTTGGCACCAGCATATACAAGTCATATTTTTTTTAAAACTTTTTTATTTTTAATAATTTCCTTTAATTTTATTTATACTAATTCCTCATGTCCCTCTAGTTAAGTAAAATCTAAGAATATGTAATTTTTAAAAAAAATTAAATAACTAAAAATTAATAATAAAAAAACTATTAAAAAAAAGTCAATCCCACACTGATTTTTGTTGGTTTCATGAAATTACCACGAGGAAGCTAAAGGTGAAGTAAATAAACTTTTAAGAGAAAGGAGAGAGAGAGAGAGAGAATCAAGCACACATTCCAAGAGAGAAAGATGACAAACAGAGATGGAAGAGGAGAAGAAAACAAGGAGAGTTGGAAATGGTCATTCTCGTGAAGGGGACGTTGGCAAAGCTTTGTGCTGACAAAGAATGGGTATGGCATCAAACTCATGTACCCACCCACCACTACCTTTTGGCACTTTCCTTCTCTCTCTCTCTTCTCCACTCTCTCCTTGGAGTCTTGGTAGAAAAAGTTGGAGGATTGGATTTGCAAATCAGTGGAAAAAAGAAAAAAGAAAAGTCATTCAGTGTTTCAGGTCACGGTCAGGTGGTGTTTCAAATTCATTGCGATGGGTCGAGAGAGTAGAATCTCCTAACAGCACTGATTCAGTGCTGTAATTTTAAAATATTAATATCAATTTTAATGAGTTTACAATTTTAAAATATTAATATCAGTTTTAATGTGTTAATAGTGTAAGAAAAAAAAATAAAAATTAAACTATTACGTCAATAATAATGGGATTCGTATTCACCAAGTCATTAGTAATCATTTAATAATGTGAAATTAGTAGTCTGAAATAATTCATCTATACGAGTAATGGAAGGTTGAATTTAGGGGTTGTTTGGGGTATCTTAAATAAGCGTATTTTTTATTTTTTTAGATTAAAAAATTGAGGTTGAAAATATGGATGTTTAGGTTAATTTTTTGACTTTTTATAAAAATGTGTAATAAAAAATTGTAAAAATTGATTTATAGGGAAAAATTCGAATTGGGAGTTGTGCAGCCGTAATTGCTGATTTTTGGTAAATAGTGTTAATTTTTTAACTTTTTGAGTAACTTTTTAACTTTTTGACTTTTTTACAGGTTCCCAAACTTGGCCTTAGTGTTCATTTTATTTTATCACTAAAAAATTAATATTATATGGGTAACTGAAGGCCGAATTTTGTGCCGTTTTTGGAACTTTTATAAAAAGTCATGTTTTTTTATTATTTTCTAAAAACATAAGTGGCCAAAAACACAATAAAATTGGTTTGGGAAAGGCAAAAAACATAAGTGTGAAATTACAAATTAGAGCTTATGACAAAAAAATTAAAATTTTTTTTTTTTTATGTTGGGTAAGAGTATTTTGGTCATTTTAATTTAATTTAACACCATAAATAAATATTAAACTAAAAAGTAAAAAATCAACTTTTTACCAACTTCCCAAATCACTTTCCAAAAAGCTAAAAAGCTTGATAAAAAATCAAAAGTCAACTTTTTACTAACTTCCCAAAATACCTTTGTGTCTACGTTTTTGTTTTTTATTTTTCATTTTTTAAAATTTTTTGCCAGTTAAAAAAGTAATTTTATTTATTTATAATGAAGAAATCATTACAAATAAAAGGCTTGGTAGAGACTCCATAATCAGAGTGTCTCCGGCGATTCTCTTTTTTGTTTCATTAAATTTAAAATTAATAAAAAATGTACAGCACTTCAACTTTAATATCAAATTAGTATGGATTTTTAAAAAATTTTATCAAATTAAGATTGGTTAGAGCCTTTCATTAAATTACTGTAAATAACTGTTGAGACCATATACTAGACAACCAGACAAAATTTTCCTTACGTAGACTTTCTGTAAATTTACACTAACCGATCGATAGGTCAGATATCTTCCGGTCGACCGGTAATTTAATGAAGAATTAAAAATTTTCGTTGAAACGCTTGATATCAGATGAAATTTTTACTCAAATTTGATGAAAAAAAAAAAGAAGAGTAAACGTTGGAGATGTTCTCATAGCTTAAAAGTAGCAGTGCAACTCGGGCAGGCTCGGTCGGGTAAGCCCAGCCCAAGTTGTGCTGAGATCGGTCCAGGCTCGTTCAAGCCCGAATTGTAACTCGAGGTTGCCTGTACAAGCCTGACCCGAGTTAAACTTAAATTGCTCGAGTTGCCTGAATTGCTTGAATCATTTTTTTTTTTTTTTGCATCTACATTATTAAATTATTAAAATTTGACTCTATTTACATTTTTTTATATATAGAAAATCATTAATACAATCAAAATAAATAATTTATATAATGTAAGAGAAATGCCGCTATAATAGTCTTTACAATTTATGAGTGAAAAAAAAGGGAGTAAATTTTATGTTATTTATATATATAATATATATTCAATATGATTTAATAATCTAAATTACTTTAATATCGTGTAATTGCTAATAATTTATATATATATTTTATATTTTTAGATATTTATATATATATATATATAATTCGGGTTTCGGGTTACTTGGATTGTTTAATGTCTTTGCTCAAACCCGTCCAAATTTAATTCAGGCTTCTGAAGTTTTGCCCAAGTCTATACCGAATTTGAAAATATATTGTCTAAGCCCTAAAAAAATTCAGGCTAGGTTTGGATTGCTCGGGTTAAGCCCGCCCAAGTTGCACCCTTACTTAGAAGTACATTCCGATTAGGTTGACACTTACAATTGAATCCAATTGCTTTTCCTTAAGTCACGTTTCCTCCGTGCTTACTTCTCCTTATGTCACGTGACATTTGATCTATTGGAGAAGATTCTTACACTCTGTTTAAGTCGTAGGGGAGATGACAAAAGAAAAGAAATGATTATAATTTCTTACTATCATGTTTAGATGAATAAAAAAGAAGAAAATGTAGTTTCTCACCTATCTTGTTTGGATATAGTAAATAAGATAAAAGAAAGGAAAGAGTTATACTTTAGTTTACTAAAATAACCTTTCATATTAATAAGTTACGTTTTTTTATAGAGATAATTTTGGTATTTTAAAAAAGATTCATTAGCTCCATTTTTTTTCTCACCAAATCTCACCATTTTTTATGAGAAACAAAACTCAAGTTTAGTGATAGTCATTTTCTCAATATTTTTCACTATTTCTCACATTACTTAACCATCCAAACGAATGATAGGCTTACATTCTCACCATTTCTTTTATTTTTTTACCAAACATCTCCATCTAAACGGAGTGTTACCACTTTAGTGATACATAATATATAATAAATATTTTATTTTATTTTTATTTATTTCAATTACACACATATCGCATGTGGCAACTACTAATTTTAATAATTGGATGAATAGTAGAAAGTTATGGCAATCGATGATTCGTTGGTGACATAGTGTCTGGTGTTCTGAATAATTTTTGGGAAAGATATATTTGTAAAAATATTGACGTCCATGCATGAGGTCAAGAACATTATTTCAATTGAAAATTTTTATAAAAAAATATAAGGACAAATTTTACTTTATTCTCTTGTAGTTTACGTCATATGTGATTTATTTCCTAATGTTTAGAAATGATCCCATAATCTTCACATAGTTTGTAAATTAAAGTGTTTTATTAAATATTTTATCCAATTTCACAGTAAATACAAAACATGCGACAGATATAAGGGAATTATATATTATTTTTAAATTTTAAGAGGGTAAATCACTAATGAAATAAATCACATGGATTAAATGTGATAAACTTTGGCCCTTCAAATTCAAATGGAGAGAGAAAGAATGTGTGAATGGGTCAAGCAAGAAAGAAGTGTGGTCACTGTAATTTTAATTGATTCTTTAAAAAAGTGAGGTTAAATCTATTAAAAAAGTGAGGAATTATTCATTAGTTATATAATAGTTTATCATTTTTTTCTTTTTTGGATAGATTTAACTTCATTTTTTTTTTCTTTTTGAAAAGATATTTAAAATTATTTAAATACAAAAAATGAATAAAAATAAATATATTAATGAAATAGAATTTTAATATAGAGAATCTGATGCAGTGTGTACAAAAAAAAAAAAAAAAAAAGTTAAGTAAAATATAAAATTGTTTTTGAGTTATAATTTAATTAAAAATTTATTGAGACTAATATGGATGCTTTAAAATAAAGTTTGCCCAAAATATAATTAGGGAATGAAAATATATATTAGCATGTATTAAATAAATTATAAAAATGATATTAAAAATATGAGTAATGTTAGGGATCATGAAAAATATATCATGAAAATTTTTCATCCCTTGATTAGTCTTGATTGGTGTGTAGGGTTTTATTGCATGGGTAATCCAAAGGTTGAGAATCTTTTATGATAATATTCATGATATATTTTTCATGACCCCTAGTATTACTGTAAAAATATTTATCAAAAAAGTTATTGCACGAATGCATATCACATATATATTCATGATACTATGTCTTTAAACTATTCCTTACCATTAGCCTGTTTGGTTTGGAATTTTTTTGGGTTTTCAACTGGAGATATCGACCCTATCCTTTTTCTTCCTTTGGGCAAATTAGACTGTTGATTTTTACATTTTAAAGGCTATTTGTTTGGACGGACTGGATAAGGGAAGATTATAATTCATCGTACAGTTAGTCGATGCATTGTCCCCGGATAATTTGGTTGAACTGAATTTGTATCCTATGTTTGTTTAGTCATCGGATTGGCTGTCTGGATTGGACTATTTTTAGTGAATCCAATATTTTATTGGACGGACTAAATAAAAATAAATGTTCAAAAAACTATTTTACCCTTGTAATTTATAACTTTTATTTAATTTATAATTTTAAATTTGTAATCTATAATTTATAATTTATAATTTAACAACACTAAAAATTTTTAATTTATAAGGCCATAATTTTTAATTTATTATTTTTGATTAAATTAAATTTATAATTTATATTTTTTATTTAATATATAATTTTAAATTAACAACACTAAAAAAATAATTTTATTTAATATATAAATTTAAGTTTTTAACAAAACTAAAAAAATTTAATTTATAAGGCCATAATTTTTAATTTATTATTTTTAATTAAATTAAATTTATAATTTATATTTTTTATTTAATATATAATTTTAAATTAACAACACTAAAAAAATAATTTATAAATGTTCAAAAGACTATTTTACTCTTTTCTAATTGTTTATTAAGTAATAACATGAGGGTAAAATGAATATTTCACACATTAGTCTCATGAGATACCAATCCCACGGAAATAATCCCACCTCTTTTCTTAGGATACAATAATCCCTCATATAAGGGACTAATAGTCTGGAGGGACTATTAATCTGCAGCAAAAAAAATTGAACCAAATAATGGACTATTTGTCCGGATGAACTAATAGTTCAATCCCATAAAATAATCCCTCAAAACAAACACACTCTTATGTCATTTTGATCTCACAATTTTAGTTGGCTCAATTGTGATTCTTAATTTAAGATTTTATGTTATTTTGATCTAATGGACAAGACACGGAAAATAATTATTGAGCTGGTCGAAATTAATGCATTGAATTGACTAAATTTAAAATTTTAGTCTTAGAAATATGACTGCCTTGTTTGGTTTGTGTTTCTCAAAAATTTTTGAGAAAAATTCTCTATAAATAAGTTTTCAAAAGTAATCAAACCAAACAAATTTTTCCAAAAAAATTTCCCAAAACTTGTTTGGTTTACAAGTTTTCCAAACAAATCTTTCTCTCATACACATCAAATCAATCACTTTTTCCAAAACTCTCTCTCAAAATAATTTTCCAAAACATTTTTGAAAAAAACCAAACCAAACAACTTTTCATATTTTTTATTTCTAAAATTCATCTCCCAAATTCAAACCAAACATACCCGACATATGTCTCTTATGTGTATATTTTTCATATAATAATATTAACTGATGTAACCAATTAGACGTAGTTGTTTGACATTTGCTATAATAGCATATTATCCTATTTAGGTCACAATCATTTTATTTAAGTTACGTCACATCTCTCCTACATCATTTCAAATTCAACTCATATTTTATATTTTTTGATAAAAAGTTAAAAAATATACTAATCTAGCACTTCCCAAACAACCCCTAAATTAAAACAAAAGAAAAAATTAAATTAATTAAAATTACAAATACCAAAATAAATGGCCAAAATATAGAACTCCGGCTATAATTTGCTCTTATCCTTTTTACAATTCCTCTCTCTTTTTTTCTTTTTTTTTTTGGAAAAAGTTATGGTGATCCACACTCTGTCACCCACTTCAGAGCACCAAACAAACAAGTACTGTCTGTTTTTCACCCTTCTTTCTTGCTTGAATCCCCCACCTCCTTCGACACATCTCCTTTTCCATTTTCCATCCACTCACATATTCTCTCTCTCTACTCCAACTCTACATTGGAATTTGATATACATCTCTTCCACATTTTGAATATCAGACATTGATTTCTAATACAAGTTCTCTGCAGTGACAACATCAAAAGCAAAGTAGCTGTCAATTGCATGTTTTTTTCTACTGTAAAAGAAAGTGGACCGTGGAGGAAGAAAAGGGTAAACTACTAATAGGTCTTATTTTGGAGACTTATTATCCAATAGGTCTTACTTTGGAGACTTATTACCTATTAAGTCCTATTTGATATAATTTATTAAGTGATAAAGATAAATTTATCAGTCTTTTTTTTTATGAATAATTTTATAGTGATAAATTTATCAGTCTCTTTGTTTTATAAATAAATTTTTAGTGATAAATTTATCACTTTCTTATTTTTATAGTGTTAAATTTATTAGTTAGGACCTGTAGGTAAATAAGTCTAGTTAACAGGACTAATTGGTAAGTACCCCGGAAGAAAAATGGGTGCATCCTTGAAGATAAATACCTCTTTTCCTATTGATTGGTTCCTCCAAAAGGTTTGTGCAAACTATTTTTAGGAGTGGTCCACTTTAAAGTAAGTTGAACAAAAGGTTACATAAAAACAACTCACAATTTCAATTCATACCGCAAATCTAAATTTAATATTGAAAAATTTAGAATCTCTAGATATTGATTTGTAATTGTGTATCAATTTTAATTAATAAATAATAATTTCAATCAAACAATCAAGACAAATTGACAACGATTTTAACGTGAAAAAATCACAATTGAAGTGCCTCCAATTATGATAAAAAAACCACGAACAAAAGTCACAAAACAATCCATTAAGAAGACAAAAGGAATTACATAAGTGTGCTCTCAATTACCTAGCGAATTCACACCCGAACTGAACCGACCCCTATTTGCCTCTTCTACCACGGTCTTCATCTTAGAATTGTCTTACCCAACGTTGAATCCACAACGCCGATATCGAATTTACGACAATGAGTTATTACAGAATTCACCAAAACTTCAGGTTCAAATTCTACGAAATCCACCGAAGAACAACTCTCTCTTTTGTATTGAATAAATAAAACAAACAAATCCTTTGATATGATTCACTCAATTCATGATTTATCTCTCACAAATATCAAAGGAAAACAAGGAAAGAAGCTCCAAATAAAAACCCTAATACTCAAGAACAAGATTTGGAAGCTGTACCCTAAAATCGGACTGAAACACATATTTATAGAAAACAAATCCGCGATCTCCGCTAGAGCGGAGGAATGGCCGCTTGAGTGGATCTACACTCAAGCATAGGAATGGCTGCTAGAGCGGATAAAAAAATAACTCCCAATACTTTTGCAGGCGAGTGAAACTTTTGAAAGGTCGCGATCTCCGCTCGAGCGCAGGAATAGCTGCTCGAGCGGACAAACAACTTCGACTCCAATTTTTTCTTTTGCTTTGGGGGCGCTGCTCCT
The DNA here is from genome assembly GCA_025200525.1 of Camellia lanceoleosa. Lineage (NCBI taxonomy): Eukaryota > Viridiplantae > Streptophyta > Magnoliopsida > Ericales > Theaceae > Camellia > Camellia lanceoleosa. The sequence goes on along the minus strand of CM045769.1, from coordinate 97,293,974 downwards.
TGGCCCTGCTTGGGCACTGTCCCGAACCCGCTAAGGGACGCTGTCCCCTGGACCTCCACGAACTAATCGGGCAGTTTGATCTTCGACATAGTTAGCGAAGTGGCAAACATGATAGAATTAAGATCACAAACTCCTCTGCATAAACACAATTCGGGTTGGATTCTTATCAAAAATTCATAGCCTCACTGAAATAAAAGATCGAATAAAATTACAACTAAAATGAATTTTATCAAACGGGATCGCCAAGAATAAAAATCTAACAAATATGATACAAGTTAATATAGAATGTATTTTATTCACATATTTTAAAATTTGAACATCTCACTATGTTTGGTTTTAGAAAATTAAATTTTTTATTTTTTGTACTCTTTTGTTTTTAGTGAATTTTTTTTAATATTTTACATAATTTTTTAATATTTTAAATATACTTAATCTAAATACACTTAAAAAGTATAATATTTATAAATAAATAAATAAGCTTTTAAAAAATTTACAAAATGCAAAAAATAAAACAATATGAAAATTTAATATATTTTTATATTTTGTCGTATTTAATGATTTTTTAAAAGTTTTTTGTACAATTTTTTTGCTTCTTAAGTATATTAAGATTAAATGGATGTAAAAAATAAAAAAAAAGCAATTATTAAAATATTTTTTAAAAATCATTAAAATATAAAAAAAAATGAATTGAAAACTCAAAAAACTATTTTTGAAAATTCAAAATCAAATTTTTTTATTTATTTTATAGATGTGTGTGGATATGCTTGACAACCATGTTTAATTACCAAATTAAGTTAAGTAGGATATTATGAATACGAGAAGATTGAGTAATGAAATTACTCTTATAGTGGTATTAGGTCAGAGTGGTAAGATAAATTTTAATTATTTATGTTGTAGTCGGGTGATATTAATTGATTAAAATTAAATTTATAACATTACATAAAAACTAATTATATAAAATATGGTCCTGTTATTTTTGTAAAGTATGGACAAAATAATATTTTCCCCTTTAATTTTATAGGATTGGATCTGCAATCCCACACTCTAAAGTTGTGTTTGAATTATAAATTGAGTAAAAATTTTAAAAGGAAATGGAAGAAAATAGGTAAAATATAGATATATTTCATTATATTTCATATACCTTTTCCATTTTTTGTTTTTAAATCTTTACCTAAATCTATAATTTAAAAAAAATTATAAAAAAATATTAATCCCACCATGTAAGGTTATTCGTATTTCTATATAACCAAACATGATTTCAGTTGGCGCCTACTGGATTGCCAGTCCAATTCCAACACTAGATAAACACAGGCATTAGCTTTGTCTAGTTCAAGATCGGATTGGATTGTGCTGTTGGGTTTGTAGAGGCTATTACAGGTCTCGTTTTGATAATTCGATCCATTCAATGTGTAGAACTCGTCGAGTATTATATGCTTATAAAAAATCACGTTAATCGGATATCGATAACTATGTGAACAAAACAATTTTTTATCAACCGTTAATTGTTTCATCGTTCATTTTTTTTATACAAAACTAATTTGATCACATAGCTATTGATATCCGATCAACGTGATTTTTTAATGCCATGTAGTACTCGACGAGTTCTACACATTTAATGGTTCGGATTATCAAAACAGGACCAAAAATTGGGCCCCATGAGCCGAACTACACGGGTCCAATCTTGATATCAACTTGAGACAAGCTTGACCCTAAACAAATATGGCCAATGAGTTTCATACTCTCCATTTCATAGATAGAATAGAAATATTCATTTCATTTGATAGGGTTGTAATGCATCATCAAAATTTAAAATTGAAGATTTTAAGTTTAAAAAAATTTCTTAACTATATTCAAATTCAAAATAAAATATCATTTCTATATGAAAGAGTGATGAGGAGCCACCCATTCATCATGTAAAAAACTTTTTTGTGTGTTCATAGATGGTAGCATAACCCTGGTGGCTATACTACACAAAAATATGCAAATCAGCCTTATCTTTAAAGTTGTCCAGAATATTCATTAGTTTTCATAAATTTAAAATAAATCATATATTAATTGTCACTTCAGTTGTGTATTATTGGACTTTTTGGCTTAGCTCAATTGCCAAGTGGACTAGCACCAACATGTCTAGACTTTTTTTTAGGTAAGTAACATGTCTAGACTTAGTTGGTAAATGGAAGAGCTAGGATGGGGGCAACACTTCAAGAATAACATGAAGCATCATTTGACTTTGAGTCATATTATACAAATATTGTATAGTTTTTAAATTAGTTGATGTCCACCTTTATGATTCTCTCATTTTATAACAATACAAACAAATTATTATATTTCATAAAAACATATCGGACTTGGGATGCTGCACAATAGCTTCTTGTGCTCTCTTGTGGAAGTTATTTTTGAATATTTTTTAATGATTTGAATCATTTAAATTGTAAAATTCGTCGAGAATATTATCCATACAAAAAATCAAATTAATCGAATATTGTAACCTTCATGATTGGTCATAATTGTTTTTAAAAAATTATGTAAACTGTTAATTTTATTTTATTTTTTTAAAACAAATGTGCTCTTGTTATAGAGTTACAGATATTCAATTAATTTAATTTTTTGCATGGATGATTTACTTGACGAACCCTATAAGATGAACAGTTCAAATTATTAAAAAACACTTGGGACAAATCCTCATAGGGAGTACAGTAGCCTGTTGTGATAAATTAAGGCACAGCAGGATCCCCAAATTCAAAAATATCACTATAACATTATTTTAGATAGATTAATTTATGTCTAAAATTTTGTTTTGTATCATTTTCTTCTGAATTTGGAAAGATTGATTTCATGAATTACAATTATCTAGACAAATACTCAACTGCAAAACAACCCTAAACATTAAAGTTATGTTTAGTTCACTGCTCATTTCTCCCCATAGAATTACAATAGTGAATGATAATTTCATCTATAATGTATTTTTCATCATTTTCTTAATAAACCAAATATGAAAATAAAATTTTTGATGAAATAATCATTTCATTCCGTCCAACCAAAAGCACCTTTCTTTCTCTTGCTTAGAGAGCGAGAAATATACAAAAAAAAAAAAAAAAAATGCTACATGACCAGAATTTTTATATAAAAATATTATCTAGAATGATATGGTATTAGTATTTTTAAATTGTGAACTACACTAATAGATCTTTTGATATGTAAATGAACACTAACAACCACATTATTTTATGTAAAAATTATGTTAAAAAAAAAATAAAATTCATGTTTGTATAATATTATTCAAAGTATATATATGCACCATCCTGATGGAGACAGGAACCATGAAGCTTTAACCTTTTCATTTTAACAATTTCCCCACTTGACTGTTTGAATAGAAGTATTCAGCATTGAACATTTTACATCAAACTAACACACATCCATCATTCAAAAAATAAAAATAAAAAATCAAAGAAAATAAATAAACTAGTATGTTTCAACTAGGGAATTAATAAACCTTTCTTGCTACAACAGAGTATATTTTATACCAACACAGTTAAATTAATATATTTGTAAGATTAGCTTAGAAGAATTCATACAAACAATGCATTGATCAAGAATTTACCTAATTTGAAGAAAAAGTTGATAGATTTGCAACAACTGTCATAACAGATAACTAGATTGATATACCTAATAACCCAATAATAGACAAACTAGCATGTGACTAAATCTTTTTTTTTTTTTTGGGATCAAATGTGACTAAATCTTTTGAAATCTTGATTTTAGCAAAGAAAATGAAGATTAAGCACACAAATAAGGGATTAATTTATGTTCTATATCAATAGCTAAAAATAAATTAAAAAATGTTTATTCTGTATGGGATCATGTGAAGAAAGGGTTGGATAAGCTTTGGCAACATGGCTGGAAAATTTGGCATTTTTCTTACACTTCTAGATGCCAAACAATTTTATTTTATTTTATTTTTTTCAAGTTTAATTTTGCATAATGTCAACATTAACAACTATTTGATTAAATACAACTCCTAAGTGGCCACATGCATAGCGCATTCCCACCAGGATATTTTAATGTCATGTATTTATGATTTTTACTTATATATAGGTTTGAAAGTTTAACAAATCAAATTTGAACAAATTTTTAAATTAAATTTAAATAAGTGACTGTTCAGCTCGTTTATCACCCGATGAATTATTATACATTTTAATTAAGAAAAACCGTGGTAATGTTGGGGATTAATGTGACCATAAAATGAAGAGGTCATGTGGGGAGCAATGACATCTATGAATGGTTTATGTTATTGAATTGTTAATTTCTCAACTTGGAGCACTGCAAGTAACATGAATATGGTTTCTGTCAACGATTAACATTATATTTTTTTAGAATTAAAGATTTGATTATGGAATAATAAAAAAAAATATATTATATTTTGAAATGAGTCGTACTAGAATTATATAAAAAATCATTTTTATCTAACTTCGAGGTTGCTTCTGTAGTTGCTTAATTAGTGATCCATTTTTTTAATGACACCAAACCATGTGTTAGCCACCGAATCATAGCCAAGTATTTTTTATGGACTCTCCTTTGACTATTGGAATTGAATTAGCTTGAAACTTCATTATAAAAAAAAATAAAAATAAAAATACCAAAAAAAATACCTAAAAATATATATAGAATTTGAATGTATGTTGTAAATTTATATTTAGATGATTTAATGCAGAGGTGATACCCAAATTATATATATAAATCACGTATTTTAAATTTTATTTCTTAGAATTTTTTTTTCTAGGTGCTTAAAAAGCAAGCTCATACTTTTAGGTTCAAAAATTAAAATCATTACACAAATTGTGGTGAATTTGTAAATCTAACTAGGAATTTGGGGTTGTAAGCTCAATTTGATACATCACAAAGAACCGGTAAATTGTGTGTAGATTTCATTTATCAACTTGTTTTTTAGGTATGTGTGTGATACATAATTAAGTAAAGTATATACCATGTAATTAAATGAAGAAAAAAAAAGTGATGATATATAGTACTCCGACTATATTATTACCCGATTCCCATACTTATACGGTGTTATAACTGTTTGTTATATGACATGTAAGATTGCAATTAGGTTAAGAATTAATGAAAATCCATTAATCTTTATCAAGAGATTGTCATTCTTGTCATTGCCATTCAAGTTTTGTTTACATACTTTAAAAATTCTTCTGTTATAATAAGTTGATTGCAAGTTGAATGCCTCTAATAATTCTAACATAGTATTAGACATAGGTCTTAGATAATTTCTATTGGGCTAAGACTCCACCTCGGGTCCATTTCTCTCATTTCTTCTTCTCTCTCTCTCTCTCTATATATATATCATCGATCTACACAAGTGTTTGTCTGATATTTATCTCACATTATTTTTCTAACCACCCAACTTGATTCATATATTCCAGAGTAGCCATTCAATTTTGGGTAGGAAGTGTCCACTACTATGATAAATTTGGGTCAAGTTGACCACATGGCCCCCAAAATATTAATGACATAAGACTTGGAATAGTTTGATTTAAGAGCATGGCCCAAATCCAACGGACACTTTGCGCTGGCCCAAATCAATGCTACTTCTTACTATTTTATTGTTTATTGGTTCTTTTTTTTTTTTGGCCCTTTTTGTTTTGTAAATCTAAAATAGCTTTCCCTTGATCTATTCTCTCCCCCCCCCCCCCCCCCCCCAAAAGAAAAAAAAAATCTAAAATTAATTTTTTAATAATTAAATATGCTACTGCAGTTGATCCTAATGAATTTTTATCCTTGTTCAATTATTATTATTATTATTTTGAATTACTTATTTTATACCCTGGAACTCTTCACTTCTAAATACCCCTTTGGATTCTCATTGCTTAAAAAAAAAAAAACTTATTTTTGTTTTCGTCTTTTAATATAGTATTTTGAAATGATTCGCTAAGGATTCTAATGAGAGTTCCATTTTAAAAATTTTTGAATCAATAAAAGAAAGATGAAAGAAAAGTCTATGTATATCATTCCTTTCTTCATTCATAGTTTGATATTTTGGTGTGCTAGGCGCAAAGGAACCACACCAATCCATACATTATAACCACAATATGTGGAAATTTCACGAGAGAGAAGATGGTCCAAACACAAAATCAGCCCTCAAAATCATTCAAGTGTACGTTGTAATACTTATTATCCTCTTAAATTTTTCATGGTTTCATCCCTTCAATTTTGGTCTTAATATTTTTTTGCAAACAAAGGTATATAATCATTTGTAATTTGTGAATTAAAATATATCATCAATGATTTTAGAGAAACTAAGGTCCCCATCCCATTTTTAGTAATGAATAAAGTCACAATATTATTTTATGATATCTAAAGTCCATCAATCCTAACCCCATATATTACAGAGAAATTTGACAAAATGTCGAACGAATCGAGCATGAAAGCTTCGGCTTCATTATCATCATCTCCACCGCCACCACCACCGCCACCACCACCACCATCACCATCACCATCGTGGTCTTCATCTTCATCTTCGATAGATTCGTGCATAGGAAGCTTCATCAGTTTAACCTCCAAGTACGAGATTCAGTAGGAGGGCACTCTTTACATGGAACCCTTTAGCCTCTCCATCATCTCTAGAGAGACTAGACCATCGCTCAATTCTTCCAATGCTTCTCTTTTCTCTCTCGTTTCTCTCTCTAAAATCTTAACCTAGGAAAATCACAACTCTGGTGAAAAAGATAGAGATAGAGATAGATACGAAGTGGTTTCGATCTATTGCTTGTGTCAATGGCGTCGGTGGCAATCTCGAAGTGAGTCCAACTCGCGAAGCTCTACTGCTCAACTTTCAGTAATCGAGCCTTTTGCTATAGTCAATTAGAGCTCCATAAGCACGTCATCAAGGACTGTGATAAGGTGCTACTACTCTACCCCAAGCATCTTCAAGCTTACATTCTTAAAGGTTTATTAGTCATATATTCAACTTTTATGTTATATGTAGCAATCCATTTTTTTTTTTTAATTCAATTGAATTATTAGTGGTGCCCATGGTGAGCAAAGCATATCTTAACTTATGGGTTGGTTTTTATAAAGCAAGAAATAATTTTTTGGCGTCTTGTATGGAAACATCCTATCCTACTAGTGCCATTTATGAATTCATTTATGTGGGCATGGCATTATAAACTAGCAAAACTTTAGTTGGGTTATGTCTACAGACAGCAGTCAAATGCACAATCCCAAGGTGCTAGATACTGAAACCAACCTGTTAGGAAATGCTATGTCCATTGAAGATATTTTGTCAAGTTGTAACTCTGATTCGATGGTAAGTTCCAAAAGCAAGACTGAGGAACTTCTTGTTGGGAACACCAATGTGAATGGTTCAGCAGGTGATGTGTCCCATATTAAATCTGAGACATTCATAAATTCACCAAAAGAAGCAAATGTCGGTGACCGTGAGATGCAATCTTCAACAATGCTTCTTGAGCATGAGACTAATATAAAAGGGAGTGAAGAAAGTAACAGAGATAAAGTCTTATCTGATGTTGCAGTCACATCTACTCAAACTACAAGCGAAGAGGATATAGGTTGTTCTTGGCATTATAAACTGGCAAAATTAAGGCACATTAAGCACTGAAATGGAAGAATCACATCTTAATTGCCCAGCATAACGTCCAAAGAAAATATCTTACAATTTGTAGAAAATTGGTCAAAATGAAAATGGTGGTTGTTCAATTTTCCTTGATTTGTTGTTACCTTACAGTCCAGAAAAATTTGGTCAAAATGAAAATGGTAGTTGTTCAATTTTCTATGATTTGTTAGTCTAAATGTCTTACAGTCCAGAGAAAATTAGTCAAAATGAAAATGGTGGTTATTCAATTTTCCTTGATTTGTTGTTGTCTGAATGTCCAGAGAAAATTGGTCAAAATGAAAATGGTGGTTGTTCAATTTTCTCTGGTTTGTTGTTGTCTTACAGTCTAGAGAAAATTGGTCAAAATGAAATGGATTTAGCCGCTATGTGAATTTTCTCTGAATTTTGGCCACTGTGTGAATTTTCTCTGGTTGTTCACTGCAAATTTTTTCTGGAAAACTCAAGCATATGTTGGTTCCTTTTTGATATTTGGTTGCTTCAGTTTCTCTATTAATTTTTTTACTTGCTTAGATAATGGAAAGAAAAAAAAAATGAAAAATGTGATTTTGAATGGATTTTCTCTGGTTTGATAATGATTGGGTATATATTGATCTTGAGGTTCATTTTTGATCAATTTTCTCTGGTTGAGTCAAAACACATTTTTCTCTAATTTGACCAAAACACAGAGAAAATTATAAGCAAACTAGAGAATTTGGGAAGATGAGGAATGAAGTTGGACGAGAAGAGAGAACTGCCACTTAACACTCTCGTGTGTGTAATTTTTTCTGACATGTTTAATTTTCTTTGTCATGTGTAATTTCTTTGGCATGTTTAATTTTCTCTGCCTTGTTTAATTTTCTCTATGATGTTCAATTTTCTCTGCATTTCTCTTATTTGACGAGGTAACTCTCATTTGCTCTATTTGTATGTAGAAAATTTGATGCGTACACTAGAAGCAAGATCGCTTCGATTGACATTGGTGCACCTGTTGTTCGAATGTCTTACAGTCTAGAGAAAATTGGTCAAAATGATGGTTGTTTAATTTTCTCCGGTTTGTTGTTGTCTAAATGGCTTACAGTCTGGTTTGATAAAAAACACAGAGAAAATTAGTCAAAAACACAGAATTTCTCTAGAGAGAAAATATCTGGGAAGTCCAGAGAAATTTTTTGGGTCAAATTTTCTCTAGATCAATGTTGAGGGACCTTAGACATTATGAAAATATTGAGTGTCCTTTATGCTATAAAATCTTAATACCAGAGACTTTAAAAAAAAAAAAAAATCCCCATGATTTTATTTAAGTTAACAAGAAGTATGAAATACATACCTAGATATAAGAGAGTTATGTGCATGTAGATTTTATTTAAGTTAACAAGAAGTATGAAACACATACCTAGATATAAGGTAGTAATGTGTCCGTACCCAAACGTTAGGGGATAAATTGATCGTTGAGTGAAATAGAAGGGCGTAAAGTGCATTTTGAGTTCCAAAAAAGTGATAAAAATGTACATTGTTTGCACAACAAGAGTACTCATGTATAGGGGTATTTTAGACTTTTCCTTCAAGTGGTGTATTAAATAACAAGAAGTAAAGTAATAGACCTACTCTATGGAATGATTTGCATTACCCTCCATCTATCATCTATATATTGACAAATTTTTCATGCGCTTGAGCATTGTACGCTGGAAGCTCCAATGAAGTGTGAAGGATGTTGGCCCCATGAATATTTATGGGACCTATATATATATACAATGTGCCATGAATGAACATGTAACAAAGTTTTCTAGTTATGGATATAGAGCTGCCCCTATTCTTGGTTCCATGTTATAAGGGTTGTTCCTTTTCATTCTCAATTTATTTAATTCCTCCATCTGAATGCTTACATTAACCTCAAATGCTATTTTTTTTTTCAAGGGTAAATTAATGATTATTCAAATGTCAAATCTTTAAAATACCTGAACTTGATTTAAAGAAATGAACCAACTGTTGGGTATACCTCCTTATTGGAGTATAAGACCCAATTGGTTTATTAAAAGAATTTAATTTAGTTTAGTGTTGGTTATAACATATATTTTTATATATTATATCTAACTTTTGGAGGCTATTTAATAATTTGTTTGGTAACAGTTAAGGTTATATAAAAAGGCCCAAGAGTCTACAATATATTGTATTGTTTTGTTTTTCCTAAGAGATGTTGCTATACCATTTTTTGATGAAAAAATTCGGTGGCTTGGTTAAAGTAGTGGCTGTGTGAATTTGCTTTAGGGGCTTGAATTTCTTGTTTCTTCTGCACAAGATTTGAAACATTGTTTGGAGTTATTTTTGTTGACAACTTCAGCTCAGAAAGTATTGATTTTGGTTCATTATTTTGGGTCTTCTTCAACTCTGTTTTAAAGATAATTTATTCTTCTATTTGGTGAGGTTTTCGTCTTAATTATTTGTGATTATTTGTAATTTACCTAAGAGTGATTTTGTGAGACCAATCTTGTCTCGTTTGTAATTATTTGAAAACTCTTAGTTGATAGTGGAATCGGATTTCGATTCCGTGGACGTACCTCACATTGAGAGAACCACATAAAATTCTCATGTCGTTGTTGATTTAATTTTCCACATTAGTTTTTATTTATATTGATTGATTTACTTGTGGGAAATCATCTATTTTCCTTAACAACTGGTGTCAGAGCTTACGGTTTATTTAGATTTATTTATTTATATAAATCAATGTTAGGGAATGTGGGCTGTATGTCTAGCTTTAACGAAAGAAATTGGGTAACTTGAAAAACTAAAATGGAGGACCTATTATTTTATAAATCAATAGAGGGGAATGTGGGCCTATTGAGGGTGATAGTGGCCAATCTGATGGTATGAAAGATGATGAATGTAAGAGGCTTAATTGAAAAGTCGGTGATATTATCCATCAATGGATTGATGACAGTGTGTTTCATCATGTTACTATTAAAACTTCGGCACATGATTTATGAAAAAAAAAAAAAGGTTTTTATGATAGAAAATCAACCACAAATAAAACTTTTCTGTCTTGAAAGTTAGTTAATTTAAAATATATAGATGACAGTCCTATTCCGGAACATTTGAATGAAATAAAGAGTATTGTTAACCAACTTGCTTCTATGAAAATTGTTTTTGATGATGAGTTACAGGTTTTGATGCTACTTAGTTCTTTGCTCGAAAGTTGGGAGACTTTGGTTGTGATGGTTAGTAATTCAGCGCCCAATGGAATTATCACAATGAGGCAAGTCACTAGTAGCTTATTGAATGAAGAAACTAGAAGAAAATCAGTGGGTTCTCATTCAGAGGCATTTGTTGTGAGAGGCCGAAGCAAAACAATGAGAAGGAGTAAGACTCCTCATGGTCATGATCAAAACTGTGACAAATCAAAAGATGGTTCTTTTTCAAAGAAAGATATTAAGTCCCATTATTGCCATGAGAAAGGCACATAAAGCGGGAATGCCGAAAGCTCAAGAACAAGAAGAAAATGTGCGACAAGAGTATGGATAATGAGTAAGAAGACACAACGGCAGTTACTAGCGAAGGTGATCTCATGGTTGTTTGTGAAGATGATTGTGTCAATTTTGTAGGCCAATAGAGCAATTAGGTGATTGATTCTGGTGCTTCTTTTCATGTGACTTCTCAAGTTGATTTCTTCACTACCTACACCAAATGAGATTATGGGTGTATTCGAATGGGTAATGAAGGTTTGTCCAAGATTGTTGGCATGGGTGATGTTTGCTTGGAAACAAATTTGGGCTGCAAGTTGTTGCTTAAAGATGTAAGGCATGTTTTAGACATTCGCCTTAATTTTATCTCTACCGGGAAGTTAGATAATGAAGGCTACAACAACAAATTTGGTGATGGAAAATGGAAGCTCACAAAGGGTTCTTCAGTCGTAGCTAAGTGTAAGAAGACTCACACACTTTATTCGATGCAAAGAAAAAATTTATAAAGGTTTTATCAATGCACTTAAGGATGATACTTCTACTGAATCATGGCGCCAGCGGCTTGGGCACATGAGTGAAAAGGAGCTGCAAGTTTTGTTCAAGAAAGAGCTTCTACCTAGTTTGAAAGGTATGCATCTTAAAACTTGTGTTCATTGCTTGGTGGGGAAACAACATAGAGTTTCTTCTCATAAAAATGTTGCTTCTAGAAAAGAAAATGTTTTCGAGTTAATTCATTCGGATGTTTATGGTCTTTTAAAAGTTAGAACACATAGTAGTGCACTTTATTTTGTTACTTTTGTTGATGATTATTCAAGGAAAGTTTGGGTTTTTGTATTAAAAACTAAAGATCAACTTCTAAATGTATTTAAGCATTTCAGGCCATGATTTGAAGTGAAATAGGGCAGAAATTAAAGTGCATCTAAATAGACAATGGTGGTAAATACATTGGGCTATTTAATGAGTATTGTCTTGGCTAAGGTATTCGGCATCAAAAGATAGTTAAGAAGACTCCTCAATAAAATGGTGTTGCCAAGAGGATGGACCGTACCATTGTGGAAAGAACAAGGTGTCTGCTTTAGCACACTAAATTGCCAAGATCTTTTTGGCATAAGGCAATGAAGATAGCGGTTGACGTGATCAATTTGTCTCCTTCCTATATCCTTTGAATGGTGATGTTCCTGAAAAAGTTTGGACCGGCAAAGATATGTCTTATGAGCACTTGAGAGTGTTTAGTTATTGAGCCTTTGTTCATATTCCAAAGGATAAGAGGTCCAAGCTTGATAGCAAGTCAAGACAATGCATTTTTCTTGGCTATGGGTATGATGAATTTAGTTATAGATTGTGAAATCCGGTCAACAAGAAAGTTATTCGAAGCTGTGATGTTGTGTTTTTTAAAGACCAAAACTTTGGCAAAAGTAATCAACCAAAGCCAAAAACTAGTGATCTCATTGACATGGATCCATCTCCTTCATCTTCAGTGGATGATGAAAATGGGAGAGATGTGCAGCCACCTATTGAAGATGTAGAGGATGATGCTAACCCTAATGAAGTTGAGCCCGAAATTGAGAAAGAGTATCCAATTCAAGAACTGCCACCACAACTTGAGTTAAGAAAATCTACAAGTGATTGGCTACCTTTGAGAAAGTATCATCTTAATGAGTTTGTGTTGATATCCAATCAAGAGGAGCTCGAGAACTACCAAAAAGCAATTGATCATGCAAAGAAAGGTGATTGGAAAAAGGCCGTGGAAGAAGAAATGAACTCCTTACTTGAAAATCACACTTAGAATTTGGTGAAATTGTCTAAGGAGAGGAAAATTCTGAAAAATAAGTGGGTTTGATACCATTCTGTTACGATCCAAACCCGCCCCTATAGGTTAGCTTCGTAACCGACTAGTAATCCTAAGATTACCAAAGGCCTCTGAAACAGATTTATAATATAAGGGGCTAGCGGAAGCAAATAACAAATATGCAATGTCCATAGAGTTGTGTAAACTTATATGAGATGGAAAATTTTAACCTTTATATATATATACACATATATAAACACCTCATTCTTACGTCATCCAAATATAGATAAAACAAAAAGGACTTAGCCCTATTATATAATATACAATGGTTGTTCAAAGCAAAACAAAAGAAAATAAAAGCTTAAGACTGATTCACAAACTTGACTACAACCATTTATCGAGGACCTCCTCGTGAGGCACAGTGGTTGGCTGATAGAACCGATCCAAACTGGAAGTCTCAAGCCTGGTCACGTGCCTGATCACTACATACATAATATAAATATTGAGCTAGAGCCCAGTAAATAACAACAGAGTAAAGGGTTTATGAATGATGTCCATAACAGAGTCAGAAATCAAAATTCAGATCAGAAACAAATTCGTATGCTTATTCATATTTGGAAGCAGTCATACGTAGTACATCCATTAGTGTTAACATATCAGATTGGTTGTAAAGACCCATATACAAAGCAAATGGTCATTAAGACCCTTATTCATATCAAATAATGATTATGTACAATCGTGACAGATAACCATATATGTTTCACAGATAGTTCCATGAATGGAACCCATAGAGATCCCTGGTACAAGGTAACAGATCACATATATCAGATATCAGATAACAGATTCAAAGGATGCCATGATTACATTTCAAAAATTGGACAATCATTCATTCATTTAGAAAATATTGTTTCAGAAAATAGATATAAGTAAACATATCTTTACAGAGTTGTTACTTACAAATAGCTCCAGAAGCAAAACAAACGAATCAAACAGATCAAACGGATATTGGTACGTGACCTACACAAGCACATGACAGATACACATTGAAATACACGTTCTGTAAACACTTGACTTGTTTTATTTCTTTCTAGGTGTGTTTCTAACCCTTATCTTCATTATTACAGCTTAAACCATAGCTTAAGAATGCCTAAGATGAAATGAGAATACAAGTATGCACTTTGAAACATTTAGCAAAATTTCAAAAAGTATGGCAATTCGCTTGAGCGCAACTTTGTTCGCTCAAGCGGTCTGCAAAGTCTACAAAAATACTGAGAGCTCTCATTTTACGCTCTAGCCAACTTCTTGGTCGCTCGAGCCAAGATAAAAAATAAAGGGTGGTCGCTTGAGCGGCCATTCGGTCACTCGAGCCCACTATCAAACTCTGCAAAACTTCTAAGAGCTCGAAATTTACACTAGAGCGACGGTTTGGTCACTCGAGCGATGCGACCAAATTCTGGAATTTCCAAATTTCAGTTCCAAGTTCAAATCTAATTTCAAAGTACCAACACACATTCTTTTGGGCTAAAACTTGAAGAAACACTAAGAAATTTGTATAAAAACATGAAATGAAAGTCAATTCTCAAAATCAAAGCCCAGAATCAAGTCAATTCTTCAAATTCAAATCAAAACTATGCTCTTCTTTACATGTTATGAACATGCATGTAATAATCTAAGTTCTCTATTTTGAAAACATGATCAAATAAGACAAAATGACATAGAACATGATGAATTTCCAAAACCAAGTTGAAATAATGACATGCATGAGAGAGTTCTTGGAATTTAACTTCAAATTGTGATAAAATGCATGCATTTATGATTTGTTTTCCAATTCTACTTCCTTAGCTCAAATCATGCATTAATTCCTACATTCTCTTGAATTCTCATGAAAACTATCTTAATATCATAAAATGAGACTTGAACTCTTACCTAGAGTCCTCAATTGCCTTGAATTCTGGTAATTTCTTATATAGTTCCTCTAATTCTTCATTTTCTCTTATTTGATCTCAAATTCTCTCTCTCTCTCTCTCTCTCTATATATATATATATATATGTATATATACATGTTTTTGTCTTTAAAATGATGAGAATGAGAAGTCTATAAACTCATATTAGCCTTATATAGGCTCAATTAGCTTAGGCTAATTAATTGTGATTAGAGCTAAGTTAATTCAACTTAATAATTAATTTATTCTAATTATCTAATTCTGAATTGAATTCTAATTGAACTTACCATAGGGTTCTAAAAACTATAAATAACATATAAACATAGTCAATTCATATTTGGATGCCGATAAAGCCTTCAATTAACAAAACAATGTAGAATTTTGAACAGATATTCCTATAGCTAACAGATGGAAATGCAAAACACATATAGAATGCACAATTAACACATAATTTCATTATTAAAACTTAATGAGCATTCTTAATCACGGATTATGGGCTAATTACAGATCAAGGTTGTTGCAGTGCGCTGACGTCAACAACGTGTAAGCTAAGCGTGCATGCTGCATTGTATACATGCATGGCGGCGCTGGCCGCCACATGTGCAGTCCAATAGCCATAGGACGTAGCATAGACCCTGAGGCATGTGGGTGACACCTGCGGCGCATAAGGATTCCTTATTAATTGCTCTATTTTTCTGTGTGATCTGTTTTGGCTGTGGGTCCTCAGATTATTTATTTTTATCTGTATATATTCTTATATATTTATATATAGTTTTAATTCTAAAAATTATAGAAAGGTGAAAAAAAAATATTCTAGAAATTAAGAAAGTTTTGGAAAATTAGTTTTTCTGTCATACTAATTATTGTGCTTAATTTGATGACTTCTTTTTAGTATTTAGTTTGTGCTATTTAATTGCGGAGTTAATTTCAAAATTGTTTAATATATATTAGGCATTGAATTGCTTCGAGTGCTTTGTTGCACTGCTTAAGAATCAAACATAGAGGAAATTAAAAATCCTTTGAACAGGTCGAGGACGTGAGTATTTATCACATCAGTTTCAGGGACTGTGTGAGGAAAAGGAGATACATAGGCAATTAACGATTTTAGGTGCTCCGTGACAAAATGGTGTAGCACAAAGACGGAATCACACTTTACTTGAAATGGTTAGATCGATGATGGCTGAAGCCAACCTCCATTACGAATTAGAGAGAGAAGAAGAGAGCTCAAAGTGTGAGTTAGAGAGAGAGGAAGAGGAGAAAACTAGGGATTTGAAGGGAATCAAGGGGCAAACCATAGATTTGAGTTAAGGTATGAAAATTTACTTACAAACTTTGTTTCTAACTCATCTTTGTCTTGAAATCATGAAGAAATTAGGAATTTTGAACTAGGGTTTTGAGTTGTGTGGTGGCTTGAGCTAAAGGCATGAAATTGAACCCTAGCCTCTCTATCTTTGTTTGATTTAAGTTCACTCTTGTGATTGACCCATGAAAAAAGCCCTAGATAATTCATGAAAACAAGATTTGTTGAAAGATTGCTCATGGATCATGTATTTTGAATTTGTTTATGTTATGCATGAATATGAGAAAGAGATGAGTCCATGAATTTGTTGTTGATGCATGGTTGATATGTTTAATTTGGAATTACACTTGTATCATACTTATATATATCATGTTTTTGAGTTGTTTTTACATGAATTTGGGCTTGGAAATGAGTTTAGGAAGTTTGCATCTTTGAACCATTTTCGGACTATCTAATTTTTCCTGGACCGCACGAGCGGCCACAGGCACCGCAAGAGAGGAACATGAAGAAAAAAAGAGGATTTCATTCCGCTCCTTAAGTGCTCGAGCGGCCGGTGTTTCCGCTTGAGCGGATTTGGGCCGCACGAGCGATGAAGTCTTCTGCACGTGCGGAACCCCTGTTTCAACCCAACTTCAGAAAAACATATCTCCTTCATCCGAACTCTGTTTTAAGCGATTCTTGAGCCTGAATTCAATCCCTCAAAGTCTAGTTTCTAATGGTGGTAGTCTCACATCCAAATTCTAAGTACAAAAAAAGATATGCTCAAATTAGTGAAGGTTGTTTATTTTCTTTAAACCGTTTCATGCCATTTCCTACCCTAACTTAGTTTCCTTTCGCTTCTTGCTATTTCCTTAAATCTTAAATAAGTAAACATGATATGTTTAATGAAAAACATATGAAATTATTGGAGGAAACATTAATTTAAGTCATGAACATTTAGGGCCGTTTAAAGTACATATTTGGAACATGCTTTGTACGTGGTTCACATGTAGAAAAGATTAGCATTGAACACTTGAGAGAAATTAAAGAAAAGTGTACGAATTGAAACAAATGATTTATCGAATATGTATGTGACATGTTTTGTGTAGGTCGTGTGCCGGAGGCAACGCCGCAAGACCAAACGCACTATGAGTAGTAATATAGTACACTCATACTCTTTGTTGCGTATCTTGAACCGTGAACGGTGATTGGTGCCAACATTATGAATTGATTGGAAATAATGAAACTTCATTGATATTATATGACATGTGCTAAATGATTAGGCTTGAGGCCGCTTGTTAAATGATTGGGCCCGATGCCTCTTGTTAAATAATTGGGCCCGAGGTCGCTTGATGAATGACTGGGCCCGAGGCTGCTTGTTATATGATTGGGCTTGAGACCACTAGTTATATGATTGGGCTCGAGGCCGCTTGATATATGTTTGGGCCCGAGGCCGCTTATTATATGCTTGGGCCTAAGGCCATTTGGTTTATATGATTATGGATATTGTGAGAACCTTATGATCATCTACTTACACTGTTGAACTAAGGATCTGTGCCTGACTGGCCTTTATACCCTGCCTCTGGCGAAGGAACACTGATTTGCCCTTGAACTGAATCTCTGACCTGACAAACTCTATCAACACAAGTCCAATGAATCTGGGGGATATCGGAGCCTTCGGAAGCTATGGTTCCAAGACTACCTAGCAAAAGAGAAAATAGAGAGCATCTCAGCCTGATTTCACTAGAACATATATGAGCATAGCTGAATAATCGACACATATCGATTACCAAAATTCGCTTAAACTGATACCCTGCAAACCGATTCCCAAAACATCGATGCCGATGCCGCAGTTCGATGCCCAACTTGCAAACTGATACATGCATTCCTGTAGAGACGCACTCTAAAAGCACATAGCAAGCAAGTGAGAGCCAAAAACACCCCTATGTTGGGGTAAGGTTTCCCTGTCCTATTTTGTCAGGAGCTAGGGTTTCACTACGCACGCAACGGTTTCAAACAACCTATAATCGGGTGAGCAACCTGTCCTAGCTTGGAATGGTCACTATGGATTCCGAATATGCACTAGGTTGAATGGTCAAAAAGGGTGCCTCGGTAAAAATCGAGGTTTGTGTTCCCGTCGTGGCAGAGCCCGCAACCGGTCAGCCTTATGGCACGCTTCTCGAAGCGAGCCTCTGACAAACCGTTCAGGAATAGTATACGACAAACACGGTGTCCTAGGCGCACCAATGCAAATGCAATGCAAAGAAACACATAAGTGTAGTCAAAACCAGATATTACGAGTTCGAGTCAAGTTCTCTAACTCCCGGCAAAGTCGCTAGAAATTGTAGACGTCCCCGAACGTCCCGGGAGGGAAATCCCGTTTTGTTCATTGGGCTCACTACAGTTCAAGACTCAATGTCACGGTCCTGTATCTAATCTCGCACAGTGCAATGCAAGACCGATGAATCATCAAAGAGTCCAAATCTGGCAAATCGTTTTGGAAAACAGATTTTTAGAAAGAAGTGCCAAACATAGACTGCTTTGCCAGATACAGAGTCGCCACCTAAATATTTTATTTTAGGGGAATTTAAGAAACCCTAACTCGTTGCCTAAGGCCACGTGTCCGTCATCACCAAAGTTGCCTTGGCTCGGGAACTTGGGTACGATTGGGGAAGGTCGCCGTGAGCACTTCACCACTCGATCAAAGATCGGCCTCTACTAACCATGATATCGAGTTTTGAAAACATTATGTGCTCTTATTCTGATTATTAGCCTAGATTTACTACGTGATGCGCACAGCATACAAGTATAGACTGGATCGCCTGAATTGGAACAAAACATTTCATGTTTGTTTTTCAAAGCGGTTTGCTACTCGTAAGCAGGCTAAAATGCGGATTTGCCACGCTCAGGTGGGCTTTAGAAAATGATGATTTGCCACTCTCAAGTGGGCTTAAAACTCACATTTCGATGAATTGTTTCAATTTAAATAATCCAACATTCACCCACAGGCATTCAGGCAGTTATATCATATAAGCACATAGCCTCATGGTAAACATGTTATCATGGCAGTCACTCACACACACACATGCAAGGATGCTAAAGCATAACACTTACCGAGTACTCCAAGCCAAAACATAAGCTATGTTAGAAATCAATGCATGAATCCTAACTATGCTGAAATGCCTAATGCAACACATACAGGTATGCAACTAAGATAGGCTCGGTTATTCTAAACACGGCATATGAAATGCAACAGATAACATATATTCAACTTGGAATTGATATACAATGCAGTTAGTATGATGCGCCGAGCCCGGTGCATGCAAGACAGATGAATGAATGCAAACATGCGAGCATAAGTATGCTAATTGAAACATGCCCTAAACTAACCATCATAAGCTGATAAATAAAAGGGAGAAAGACGTGGGGTTGGAAGACATACATCACACGCACGCACACTTATTACAATTGTGCCCTCACTCGGAGGGTCCGAATAAATAATACAGTTCGAATAAATAATTACAGAACCCTAATTAATTGACAAATTAACTAGGAAAGCAAGTAAATTAGCATGCAAGCTAAATGGACCGCCTCAGCTCTGTTCCGAATGATGAAAGATGCATGCTCGAGTCGCTTTGCCGGAAAATTCCTCGCGATGCCCTGATTCGCCTTTGTTTGCAATTAATCCCGGAATGCTGTGCAAAGCTCTAGAAGGTTGCTGATTTCTGGTTTGCTGCAATAGAGAGCAAGAAAAGGGCATGGCAAAGTATTTTCACATATGTATGCACACCTCGATCCTCGTGCCACCAATCACGCATCTCGATGCATGATGGCCGAGGAGTCGGATTGTACGACTCGATGTAAAATGAATGCACATGACAACACAACAAGGCCTAGACTCCATCATGGGTAATCTGGAGTGTCGGCGACCGGGAATTGAGACACGTTCCGTTACTTCGGGTACGAAACGTCCCTCGTTTCCCGTGCTTGGACTAACTCCTATCCCAAACACAATGCAAATGAGATGGCATACACAATGCGACTAACATGTAACCTAGCATACGCAATGCTATGGATTAAAATGGCATACATAATGCACGTGACATAACATGGCATACACAATGCACTAACATGCAACCTGGCACACGCAATGCTATAGACTAAAATGGCATACACAATGCAATATGGACTTACACCAATGTGAGTGGACCTCAGCCACACTCACATTAGTGGCCATGTGATGAAAATGA
This sequence comes from Camellia lanceoleosa, assembly GCA_025200525.1. Taxonomy (NCBI): domain Eukaryota; kingdom Viridiplantae; phylum Streptophyta; class Magnoliopsida; order Ericales; family Theaceae; genus Camellia; species Camellia lanceoleosa. The sequence continues at coordinate 97,273,640 of CM045769.1, read as the reverse complement.
GACAACCGAAACACATGCAAACATGCACGGATGCAAAGGACCGATCCTAAGGCATAACATGCAACTCTAACTAAGCATGGCAAATGATGAAACATGGCATAGAATGGGACATGATACAGCTCTGAAATGGCATAAAAAATGGTCCCGAAACATGCAAATATGGCACACAATGCAAGCTAGGGGCCCGGGTACCGAAACTAGTGAAGTGCGTTACACTAGAGGTACCCAAAGCAATGCACCAAAGGCAAAACCAACCCCAAACAGACCCTAGGCAGGTCTGAAACAGTGGGGGAATGGCCTAAAATGATGGCTCGAAATGCAACGAAATGGGGATCATTTAATGGTTCGAAAATAAGGCATACAAGTCCGACTCTCAAACACATTTAAAGAGTACAAAACATGGCAATATGACATTCAAACAAGCTCTGAAATATGATGTATAATGAGCCCAAAATATGAACACACCTTAGTATATGCATGGAATGGACTCAAAGTTAAGCATGGGTATTAAACTACAAGCATGCAAAACCAACATCATTGAACCATGAGACCCAAAAACAGAGCTAGGGCAGTCCAAAATAAGCACAATATCAATTTAAGGCAAGGCCAAAAAGAGCTAAAATCAAGGGTCAACAAAGAATGCAAAGAAAGCTAGTGAACCATGATTTACACTACATGTATATGAAGCACGTGAGAGCTCACCAAACCAGCCAAAAAAAGAAGTATGCCATGCCAAAATATGCCCAAATAACCACTGAAACTCAGTCAATGCATGCAAGAATGATGGGCTACTTTGAAAGGCCAATAAGGGGGTTGTTCTACACATGCATGATGGACACACACAATGGAAAAACCACCTCTGGACAGAGGTTCTGAGGGTCCTAAAACCCACTAAAAATAGTCTGAAATGGGTCTAGGAAACATGCAAACAAAGGCCCATTTGAAAGGCCTTGAATGAGATTGTTCTACACATGCATCAAAGACACAAAATATGATCAAAAGGGCTTTGGAGAGAGTCAAGGAAGACCTCAAAACTTGCCAAATAGGGCCTAAAATGTGGTTTCACAACATGCAAATAGGGGCCCCTTTGGAAGGCCAAAAGGGCCAACAAACAAGACAAGGAGAGAGGGGTTCACCCCCCTCTGATTTTGGCTCTCAAAACAGTGTGCTAGCCACTAAAAATCCATTGGATTTTAGTGGCTAGAAGGCCAAACAAAACATGAAACAAAGGCCTAGATGTAAGGCTCAAAACAAGATGCAAACAAGCATACAAGTAGGTAGATGACCCTCAACATAAAAATTCCCTTAATCAAACCTCAAGAGGGGCTCAAAATAAGACTCTTTTCATTTTATGACAAATCTCAAAAATGCTTGCAATTAAGGCTAAAATAGGAAGCAAAATAAGCCTACAAAGAGGAATGGAGCATACAAAGAAGTAGATGACCTCAAACAGAAAAGTGTCCTTAATCAAACTTCGAGAGGAGCTCAAAATAAAACTTTTTTCAGTTTATGTCAAAGTCCAGAAATGCTTTCAAATAAGGCTAAACAATGGAGCAAAATAATGCAAGAAAAGGGAAAATAGAGACTTACCCTTGTCGCACAGCAAGGCAGCAAGCTCTGGACCAAGAAAGGAGTTCTTCAACCTCTGAAAATCAGCTCCAAGATGCTTGGATGGATGATGGAGGTGGTAGGCTATGAGGTGTAGTGCAAATGGTGTAAGAACTATGGGGTTTTGGAGCTTAAGTGTAGAGATATAGAGAGAGAGGTGTATAAGCCTTAACCAAAAATGTTGAACCCTTGCAATGGAAGACCAGCCTCTCCTTTATAGAGGAGAGGCTCTAAAGCTTCTCTTGGAAGCTTCAAATATCCTCCATACACGTGTATGGAGGATGCACCAAATGGCCCCCAACTGGCACAGCTGTGTTGTATTTAGGAAGGGCAAAAAAGTAAAGTGGCGACACTGTAAGGTGGTTGGTGGCCACTCCTTGGTCGACTGTGAGGTCAAAAGGTCCAAGCAAGAAAAGTGGTCGGCCACCCTAGATTGGTGGCCTCCCAGATGAATGCAGCTTAGTGGTGTGGTGGGAGACCAAAAATTGTGACCTAGGAGAGAGGAAAACCAGCTTTCTAGCAAGGTTCAAAAGGGTCAAGAAAAAATACTGGTCGGCCTACCCATATTGGTGGCCTCCCAGATGAGTACAACACAATGATGGTATGGGAGACCCAAAATTATGGCCCAAAAGTGAGGAAAACCAGCTTTCTGTCAAGAAAATCGGCTGGAGGAGAGAGAAAATGGTCTCCAAAAGAAATGTTGGTCTCCCACTATAGTACCACCTTCCAAACAATGAAAATAGGGTCCACGCCAAAAATGAACCCTAACCGATGCAAAACGAGGGTTCGAGGGCTAAAACGCGCGGCCTTGGGGCCCCGAAAACAGCCTGTTAAGCACCAGAGGTGGCATATGACCACGAAGGTGGTCTCCCAGGCCACAGTGTCCCTCTAAGGAGAGGAAACAAGGTGTGTGCCAAAAACCAGAGCAAACGGAGAAAGTTAAGCGGTCCCGAACCGAGGTGTACGGCCGACGGCTCAGAAAATCGGAAACTGGGCTCCAAACGGGAAAAATGGCCTATGACCATGAAACGTAGCCTACGACCACTGAGAGATGGTCTACGAGACCTCTCCCTCTCTTCGGGAAGAGAAAACAGAGAAAACAGGACCTGGTTCACAAACCGAGGCAAAGCACAAAAGAGCCCCGAAGTCTGGAGGCAAGGCTCGCAGCCTAGACTCTGAGACCTCAGAACGAGCACAAAATGCGCAATCACCGAGCGCTCAATCGATGACGTCTGAGTCTTAAGGTCGGTCAAAAATGGGGTGTCTATAGTAATCTATGGATTACTGGCCGGTTATGATCCAAACTTTTAGGGGCGAGTTCGGGTCTTGACAGAATGGTATCAGAGCACGAGTTAATTTCTCACACACAACTCCATATGAGCAATAAGAAGTCTAGAAAAGGTTTAAGTTGCATTCATAATGCATTCACATCCGGTATGACATGGAAATGTACATTTGTATATGTGACTTATATGCATATTATCTGTGAAAGTTATAGTGCATGTTCCTCAGATCATGGTGAGAACAAGGGCGGAACATGGAGAGGATTCAACCTCCACACGACTTGATAGGATGGAAACAATGATGATGGAAATGGTTGAGACTTTTAGACAACAACAACAACAACAACAACAACAACAACAACAACCACCACTGCCACCAATGCCAGTGCCCCCATCTGTAGTGTTAGACTATCAAGCTGACGACTGAACCATTGCTCTTACAAAGGAATTTAAGAAGATGAAACTGCCATCGTTCAAAGGAGGAATTGATCCACTAAAGGCGGAGGCGTGGGTACTTGGTATCGAGAAATTGTTTGAAGTCTTTCCATGCACGGAGACACAAAAAGTCTTGCTAGCTGCCTTTACATTAGAAGATGAGGCGCACCGCTAGTGGATGCTTATTCGAGGAGAACATCAAGGGATGAATTGGGCTTAATTCTTGGAGATCTTCTATGAAAAGTACTTCCCACAGAGTATCCGGGACAGAAAGGTGTCGGAGTTTGAAAACTTGAAGCAAGGGAACAAAACTGTCGCGGAGTATGAGGCGCAATTTACCAAACTAGCCCGTTTCGCACCATACATTGTCGATACGAACTACAAGAAGGCGAGGAAATTTGAGGAAGCTCTCCGAGACTCCATTCTTAAGAAGATTAATGTGTTGCAGGTACAAAAATATATGGATGTATTAGATAAGGCCATCATAGCGGAAAGTAACCAAGCCAACCGCAACCGATACTCTAATTGGAAAGGCAAAAGGCAGGGTTCCAATATGCACAAAGAGTTAGCGTCCTCACAAAATAAGAAACAAAATTTGGGAACTTCCAACACTGCGAGGTCTAATCGTGATTCACCACCAACTTGCTCGGAGTATGGGAAGAAGCATCGAGGGGTTTGCCATGGAGCATCAGGAGCTTGATTTAAGTGTGGGAAAATGGGACATATGATGAGAGATTGTCCTATGTTTGGGCAACAAAAAGGGAATAGGCCAACTACTAGTTCAGCCGGCTCTGCCCCTGCAACAAATACCTCGGCAAGGCCTACTACTTCTCGAGATAATGTTAGACAAGGAAGAGTCTTTGCTCTTGTTCCGGGTGATGTCCAAAATTCAAATGCTATGGTTTCAGGTATGCTTTCTGTCAATGGCCAACCTACTCACGTGCTACTTGATTAAGGTTCCACTCATTCCTTTGTTTCGAAAACCTTTGCTCATAATTTGAATAGATCTATGGAACCCTTGAATTATGTGTTATGTGTATCTCTCCCATCTGGGGATTATATGTTTTGTGCTTCTATGTATCCGGCATGTGAGCTTTTACTTGGAGATATTTCATTATGTGCTAATTTAATGCCTCTTGACATGGTACACTTTGATGTAATTTTGGAAATGGATTGGTTAGCTAAGTATCATGCAACCATCGACTGTGTATCCAAACAAGTTGTTTTCCACCCACCGGGTCAAGAAGAGTTTACTTTTGTGGGACATGGAGTGGTCCCTCCACCCCATTTGATATCGGCTATGAAAGCTTGTAAACTACTTCAGAAAGGTTGTAGGGGTTATTTGTGTAGTATTTTGCATGCAGAGACAACTGAGGTGGGTGTTGAAAATATTCAGATTGTTAGTGAATTTCCGGATGTATTTCCAGAAGAATTGCTGGGGGACTTGATAGACCGTGAGATTGAATTTGTTATTGATATTGTACCAGGTACTCAACCTATTTCCAAGGCTTCGTACATAATGTCTCCGGCAGAAATAAAGGAATTAAAAATACAGTTGCAAGAATTGCTTGACAAAGGGTTCATCCGACCGAGTACATTGCTATAGGGCGCAACCATTTTGTTTGTGAAGAAGAATGATGGGACCCTTCGGTTGTGTATTGATTACTCGAGAACTTAATAAGGTAACGGTGAAGAATAAATATCCTTTACTACAGATTGATGATTTATTTGACCAATTACAGGAGGCACAAGTGTTTTCAAAGATCGACTTGAGATCCGAGTACCATCAGTTGAAAGTCAAAGTAGAGGATGTTGAGAAGACCGCCTTTCAAACCAGGTACGGCCATTACGAATTTTTAGTCATGCCACTTGGGGTTACGAATGCACTGACAACTTTTATGGATTTAATAAATCGGGTTTTCAAACCGTACATGGATGACTTTGTGGTGGTATTCATTGATGACATTCTTATTTATTCGAAGAGTAGTGAGGATCACGAAAGGCATTTGAGATTAATTCTTCAAACAATTAGGGACAAGAAGTTATATGCTAAATTGAAGAAGTGTGAATTTTGGTTGAATGAAGTTGTGTTTTTGGGGCATGTAATTAGCAAGGATGGTGTGTCTGTCAATCCGCAAAAGATAGAAGCTATTGTGAATTGGCCTGCTCCTATCAATGTTACAGAACTACGCAGTTTTATGGGTTTAACGAGTTACTATCGAAGATTTGTTAAAGATTTCTCCAAGATTGTGGTGCTGTTCACCCAGTTGACCCAAAAAAGTGTTCCATTCGAGTGGACAGAACAGTGGGAGTCTACCTTCCAAGAATTAAAGACAAGACTCACAACAGCACCGGTTCTTGCCTTACCGTCAGGTACAGAAGGGTTTGTGATCTATAGTGATGCTTCTCATAAGGGTTTGGGGTGTGTACTTATGCAGAATGGAAGAATGATTGCGTATGCATCTCGACAATTAAAGCCACATGAAAAGAATTACCCTACGCATGATTTGGAATTAGCTGCTGTGGTTTTTGCATTGAAGATTTGGCAGCTTTATCTTTATAAAGCAACATGTGAAGTCTACACTAACCACAAGAGCCTCAAGTATTTCTTTACTCAAAAGAAGCTTAATATGCGTCAAAGGCGGTGGTTGGAACTCATCAAGGATTATGACTTGCAGATTCATTATCATCCCGACAAAGCTAACACGGTAGCGGATGCTCTTAGTAAAAAGTCAACGGGAAACTTAGCATGTGTACTTATGGAGCGGAATGAACTATTGCTTGACTTGGAAAGAATAGAGGTGGAGATTGTGCTACATAAACGAGATGGAATGTTAGCCGCAATGGCCACACAACCGGCTATTATTGAGGAGATCAAACGAAGGCAATTGGACGATGAATTTCTTAAGAAAGTCCATGATGAGATAAATGCAAAGCCGAGACTGGGATTTTCCTTAGAAGCTCAAGTGTTGAAATTCAAGGGAAGATTATGTGTTCCTAACATCCCTGAAATTAAAGGAAGGGTTTTAGAAGAAGCTCACAAATCTAGATCTGTTATGTATCCCAGAAATACCAAAATGTACCAAGATCTCAAGCAAGCTTTTTAGCGGCCCAACATGTAGAGAGAAATTGCGAAATTCATTTTGAGGTGCCTTCAATGTCAACAAGTGAAAGCGGAGTACCAAAGACCGGTGGGGTTACATCAACCTCTCCCTATTTCGGAATGGAAGAGGGAACATATAACTATGGATTTTATTGTGGGCTTACTCCGAACACCCCGAGGTATGGATTCTATATAGGTTATTGTGGATAGATTGACTAAGTCTACTCATTTTCTACCTATGAAAATTGTCTATAGTGCTGATAGACTTGCTACAGTGTACATTGTGAAGATTATTCGGTTGCATGGTGTTCTGGTTTGCATTGTGTCAGATAGAGATTCTAAGTTTGTGTCAAGATTTTGGCAAAGCTTCAAAAAGCATTCAGGACAGAGTTGAGGTTCAGTACTGCATTTCATCCACAAACTGATAGACAATCTGAAAGAACTATACAGATGTTGGAGGACATGCTCCAGATGTGTGTTTTGAATTTTCGTGAAAGTTGGAAGGCTCATTTACCTTTAACGAAATTTTCTTATAACAACAATTTCTACTCCAGTATTAGAATGGCACCATATAAAGCCTTGTATGGGAGAAGATGCTGAACTCTAGTTTGTCAGACCGAGGTTGGGGATAGGTCGTTGATTGGGCCTGAAATTATGCAAGTTACCACGAAAAAGATTCAAGTTATCCAACAGAGATTGAAAACTTCTCAAAGCCGACAAAAGAGCTATGCGGATCAAAGAATGAGAGACTTGGAGTTTGAAGTTAGGGATCATACTTTTGTCAAAGTCACTCTAATGAAAGGGCACACAAGATTTGGGAAGAAAGGGAAATTATCACCCCGGTACATAAGGCCGTTTCAAATTCTGGAAAAATTAGGTCCGATTGCCTATCAGATTACTTTACCATCAGGCATGGAACAAGTGCATAATATATTTCACGTATCAATGTTGCGAGGCTACCTTCGGGACCCTTCTCATGTTATTGACTATTATCAAATTGTGCTAGATTACGACATGGTTTATGAGGAGAAACCCTTTCACATCCTTGATTAGCAAGTTAAGCAACTACGAAACAAGACTATCCCAATGGTAAAAGTGGAATGGAGGGAACATCACGGGAACGAAGCCACTTGGGAACGGAAAGAAGAAATACAATAACGATACCCGTAATTGTTTTCAACTTGAGATAAACAAGTTTGGAGGACCAAACTTCCTAAGGGAGGGAATGTTGTGATAATGTAACCCATATTATGCTTAATTATATATGTGATTATGTGTTTGATATGAATTTGCAAGTTTGAGTATGGGAAATATGTGAATTCGGAAAAATATCTGTTAAAAGTAGGATCACCCGTTGCAATTAAAACTTTGAACTGAAATCAAAGGCTGTAGAGGCGTCAGAAACAAAAACTGACTTCATAGCTATGATTAGCATGAATTTTAGAACTTTGGTGAGATTTAAAAAAATTATGATTTGTAATGAATAAATTGAGTTAAGTGTATATATTTAGTCTTTTGCTCTTCATTTTATTGGAAGAGAGCTCAAAGTGTGAGTCAGAGAGAGAAAGATGAGACAGCTAGGGATTTGAAGAGAATCAAGGGGCAAACCATAGATTTAAGTTAAGGTATAGAAATTTACTTACAAACTTTGTTTCTAACTTATCTTTGTCTTGAAATCATGAAGAAATTAGGAATTTTGAGCTAGGGTTTTGAGTTGTGTGGTGGCTTGAGCTAAAGGCATGAAATTGAACCCTAATCTCTCCATCTTTGTTTGATTCAGGTTCACTCTTGTGATTGACCCATGAAACAAACCCTAGATAATTCATGAAAACAAGATTTGTTGAAAGATTGCTCATGGATCATGTATTTTGAATTTGTTTATGTAATGTATGAATATGGAAAAATATGAGTCCATAAATTTGTTGTTAATGCAAGGTTGATATGTTTAATGTAGAATTACACTTGTATCATACTTATATATCATGTTTTTGAGTTGTTTTTACATGAATTTGGGCTTGGAAATGAGTTTAGGATGTTCGCATCTTTGAACCATTTTCGGACTATCTGATTTTGCCTAGACCGCACGAGCGGCCACGGGCACCGCACGAGCGGAACATGAAGAAAAAAAGAGGTTTTCATTCTGCTACTTGGGCACTCGAGCGGCTGGTGTTTCCGCTCGAGTGGATTTAGACCGCACGAGCAGTAAAGACTTTCGTACGTGCGGAACCCTTGTTTCAGCCCAACTTCAAAAAGGCATATCTCCTTCATCCAGACTCCGTTTTAAATGATTCTTGAGCCTAAATTCAAGCCTTGAAGTCTAGTTTCTAATGGTGATGGTCTTACATCCAAATTCTAAGTACAAAAATAGATATGCTCAAATTAGTGAAGGCTATTTATTTTCTTTAAACCATTTCATACCATTTCCTACCCTAACTTAGTTTCCTTTCGCTTCTTGCTATTTCCTTAAATCTTAAAGAAGTAAACATGATATGTTCAATGAAAAACATATGAAATTACTGTACGAAACATTAATTTAAGTCATGAACATTTAGGGCCGTTTAAAGTACATATTTGGAACATGCTTTGTACGTGGTTCACATGTAGAGAATATTAACATTGAACACTTGAGAGAAATTAAAGAAAAGTGTAAGAATTGAAACAAATGATTTATTGAATGTGTATGTGACATGTTTTGTGTAGGTCACGTGCCGGAGGCAACGCCGCAAGACCAAACGTACTGTGAGTAGTAATATAGTACACTCATACTCTTTGTTGCGTATCTTGAACCATGAACGGTGATTGGTGCCAACATTATGAATTGATTGGAAATGATGAAACTTCATTGATATTATATGACATGTGTTAAATGATTGAGTCTAAGGCCACTTGTTAAATAATCGGGTCCAAGCCGCTTGTTAAATGATTGAGCTTAAGGTCGCTTGTTAAATAATTGGGCTGGAGGCCGCTTGTTAAATAATTGGGCCCAAGGCGGCTTGATAAATGATTGGGCTCGAGAGCGCTTGTTATATGATTGGGCTTGAGGCCACTGGTTATATGATTGGACTCGATACCACTTGTTATATGCTTGGGCCTAAGGCCGCTTGGTTTATATGATTATGGATATTGTGAGAACCTTATGATCATTTACTTACACTGTTTTACTGTATTATTACTCAATGAGGTTCGCTCACCCAATTTTATGTATACACATGTAGGTGATCAGTAGCTTGGAGCACACCCTTAGAGTCAGCTTCAGGAGCCTTTTGTGACCCAATCGAGTCATGCCTCCAAACCGGAGTTTTGTCTTGACTCACACCATACTTTGACCTTATTATGTTTTTGCTTTCATGGTCTTGGGTTGTAAACATCATGTACAATTTTCCTCTGACTCTTACATTTTTGATGAGCATGTATTATTGTGTTACGTAGTTAACTCTATGATTTTGCTCATGATTGGCACAACTCAATGGACTTCTCTTTATTATATACTTTCGTTTATGGCCTCATTAGCATAAATATTCTGTATAATCATTTGAGGCCTTCGGCAATCTACGGATTACTGGCCGGTTATGACCTAAACTTTTTGGGGCGGGTTCGAGTCATGATAATTTTAATGAGCCTGCTTCTTATAAGGAAGCATTAGTTTGACCTAATGCTAACGAATGGATAGCTACTATGAAGAATGAAATGAGTTCTATGGCTCAAAACCAAGTTTGGGTGTTAGTTGACCTTCCACCTGGATGCAAGACCATTGGTAACAAATAGGTCTTAAAAATTAAGCGCATGGCTGATGGGTCAATCTATAAAAACAAAGCCCATCTCACGGGCTACACCCAAAGAGAGGGTATAGATTATGATAAGACATTCTCCCTGGTGGTGAGATTTGCCTCTATTCGCCTAATTCTAGCTATTATTACGCATTTGGATTTGGAATTTTTCCAAATGGATGTTAAAACAGCATTTCTCAATAAAAAACTAGATAAGGGGATCTATATGGATCACCCAGTAGGCTTTGAGGTCAATGGACAAGAGCGCAAAGTATGCTGCCTCAAACGTTCTATTTATGACCTAAAGCAATCATCTAGACAATGGTACTTTAGATTCCATAAAGCCATCTTTCGACTGGGTTTGAGATGATGGAGGAAAAGCATTGTGTATATGTCAAATGATTACAAAAGAGTTTCCTTATTCTATTGTTGTATGTTGATGACATTTTTTTAGCTAGAAATAACATGGAGATTATTGTCATCATTGAGGGGTGGTTATCTTCTACTTTTGAAATGAAAGACATGGGATAAGCAAATTATGTGCTTGGAGTTAAGATCCTAAGAGATCGCTCTAAGAGGCTTCTTAGTTTGTCTCAAGAGACTTACATTATGAGGATCTTGAAACGATTTTGTATGCACTATTCCAAACCCATTAACACTCCAATTTAGTAAGAAGCAATCATACATTGTTTTGTCCATGATGGAGTCAGAGTACGTTGCTTGTTCAGCAGCAGTACAAGAAGCTATTTAGTTGAGGAGATTCCTATAGCGCCTTGGATCACGGCTCTTGCAGATGAAGTTGTTATGATCTATGTTGACAGTATGACAACTTTCACATATTCTAAGGATCGCAAGTATCATGGTAGAACCAAACACATCGACATTCAATTTCACTTTATTCGAGATGTTGTTGCACAAGTGGTGGTAGTCCTATAGCATATCTCCCACTAATAGGATTGTGGCTGATCCAGTTATTAAAGTCATTACTAGAGATGTTTTCCAAACTCATGTTAGGTGTTTAGGACTTCTTAGGATTTGATGTATTTTTTGGATATCTTATTGACTTTGTTAGATATTTTTATGAGTATCTTATGCATAATTATTTATTCATATAGTTTTATGACATAATTGATACTATTAGCACACATTGTATATGATGTCACCAGACTTACAGTGGCCTTTTCACACTGGCAATCATCCTAGCACTTGTAGAACGAACCAGATGAGACATTAATTATCTTGTCGCTTATAGAGCAAGCGAGGTAAATATTTTGTAACTTGAGAAGTGAATAAAACTAGTTTATTATAAGATGTCCCATTAGCATTGGCTAAGATGAGACTTTAAAAAGTCAAATATGAAGTTATTCATACCTTCATGAAGTCGAAATATTGTCGAATGTAACGTTGTAGATAAGCGCTAAATGATCGAATATGCTAAGAAACTCAGGTTAGGCGCTTGTATAGCGACTAAACTAAGATTTGTATGGCGTTAGAGAGTAGTAGACTCAATTTAGTAGGAGCTCTGCCGTAGCATACATATCATATGGTATGTGCTATCATTGACGACTTAAGGGAGTGGCTAAATAGATCCTTGCTCTAGCACTATGTGAGCCATGTTAGGCCAATAATAAGCCTACTCTATACCCTTGAACCTGGAACTATGTCATGAAATGATGAGTTGATGTCGCTACTTTAGCATGTCATTCAAGGGTCATGATGAATACGATCCAGAGGACTATGTCTAGGAAAATGGCCAAGATTTAGTGAATTGACATTAGTGGTTAGGAAAGATTGTTGGAAATCATACCTTTGTATTGTAGCTCATTGCTCGGGTGATTGTGTTGAATTTGAGATCACGATATAATCATAAGTATAGATACAATGTTGAGGTCAAGCATGTTTATGAGCCATGACTCACGAGGGGTTTTAAAATGTTCAATTTGGTGTGATCGAATGAATGTGGGGTGTAGATGAGATATTTCGAGTGATGTGCTATGTTAGTTTGTGGTGGCTTAATATAACGCTGCTACCTTTATATCTTCTTGTCAAGTCGCACGTTCCATTTTTCTGTATGAGGAGTGGATTGAATGAGAGCTTGAGAAATGACGGTTGTGAATATAATCAATGATGTGGACGAGTGAGAGATATTAGAAATTGGGTCGGATTTGACCTAACCCATAACCCATGGAACGTCCACATGGGTTATAGATAATTCACATGATTTATAATATAAGATAATTAAGAGAATTATTTAAAGAGGTATTTGAGTTATTGTGAGAGATCATGACTCCACCTCTATCAGCAAAAAATCTCTATATATTTGATATAGAGAAAATAATAATACGTATTATTGAGTGTAGGAGTTTTACTATCTTTGCAAAAAAATATTTCTCTCTTTGTTCTTCCCTTCTAGGTCACCAAACCATTGTAGAACCTAGGGATTTGGAGTGTGGATATAACATTGAGAAACTCTTGTAGCTTTTCAATTGACGAAGGGTTTTCCAAATAAGGCTTGTGATTCACGTCATTCGATCCAAAACCAGTTCCCTTTCAGTTAATATGATTACCCTCATCTTTTCCTTTAGTGTCATTTATGACTTTTTAATGAGTTAAGATATTTATGTGAAAAAATTAAATGTGTTGAAAGATAGTGAGTGGGAGTCAATTTTGTAAAAATTAACTTATAAAATTTTTAAAAATAAGTCATTTTTTAGAAAATGATACAAACATATTTTCCTTTAAAAATATTTAACTTGTTTTTTGTTCAATCAAAAAAATAAAAAATAAATAAAATATTTTTAATAAAAATATTTTCCGTCGAAATAAACGAAATCACTATATACAATTGAAAATGCCCCAGACCTCCAGTGGAGGTTACCCCCACCATCCCCACTGGTTTTTGGTTGGCTCAAAAATTTTTTTTTTTTTTTTTTTTCAATCTTGCTCTCACAGCAAGACATGTGGAGCTGGAGGTGTTGGGGGTCCCCAGCACTGTTGTATATACAATAGTGAAACTCAAATTTAAACATTGACTCAAATTTAAATATTACGCTCCTACTAAGAGCATCAGTAATGGAGTAGCTAAATGCTGTGTTAGTGTCAGTTGCTAATTTTTAGCTACTTTAAAACACTTTTTGTGTTGCAATGGACTAGCTAAATGGTCTGTTAGTGTCAGTTGTTAGTTTTGTGTGTTAAGTTGTGTGTTAACTGTGGCTAACATTTTAGCCAGCGAAAGGGAGAGAGAGGGGGGACGTGGGAAGTACCATGGGTCATCCGACCAGTCATCCCTCCGGATGTCCGACCGATCATCCGGACCAAATAAATAAATAAAAAAAATTACAGAGAGGAGGAGCTTTGAAATTGCAATGAAGAAGAAGACCTGAAGAAGAAGAGCTCTGAAGAAGAAACCTGAAAAACATCACCAGTAGGAAGTTATTTATATATATATATATAATATTCAATCTATCAAAAGAGCTTTGAAGAAGAAGACCTGTATGAAGTTATTTATATATATATAATATTCGATCCATCATCATGGTTATATATATATTTTTTATTTATTATTTATATATATACACTTAATATATATTTTAACACACTTTAACACATCTATTGTACCACCACTCACTCTCTAAAATTAACAAACTCTTAACATACCTTAACACATATTTTTGGGCCCCACTTTTATCACTTTTTATCATATAACACATACTTTAACAAACAATTTTAACTATCCCATTGTGGATGCTCTAACTCTTTGATTTTTTTTATTTTTTTTTTTAGAAGGGAGTAAAACTCCAAACAAAAACTAAGAAGGGCCAGAGGCCTCCTTGGCAACTAACATAGAAATAGCAGAAGGACAAGTGTAACAACGCCCGCGGGGGGACCTCGCTACAGCTCGGACTCGATTTTTGTTGCGGTTCTCAATCTCGAACCAAAGAGTCCAAATCCGGCAAATCGTTTTGAAGGAAAACAGATTTTTGAAAAGAAGTGCCAAACATGGACTGCTTTGCGGATATGAGTCCCCACCTAAATATTTTAAAATGGGAAATTTAGAAAACTCTGACTCGGTGCCAAAACGCCACGTGTCCGTCATCACCAAAGTTGGCTCGGGAACTTGGGTACGATTAGGGAAGGTCACATCGTGAGCACTTCTCTCGCCGGCCAAAGACCGCCTCTACTAACCATGATATCTGTTTTTGAAAACTTTGTATGCTCTTATTCCGATTATTAGCCTAGGTTACTATGTGATGCTCGCAGCAAACAAGTATAGACTGGGCCGTCTGAATTGGAACAAAACATTTCATGTTTGTTTGTGAAAGATGGTTTGCTACCCGCAGGTAGGCTTAAAATACAGATTTTGCCACAATCTAGTGGGCTTAACAAACAATTGATGAATTGCTCCAATTCAGATAACTCAACCTCCACCCACAGGCATTCAAGGCAGTTATATCACATAAGCACATAGCCTCATGGTAAGCATGCTATTCATGGCAACACTCACACACATGCAAGTATGCTAAAGCATAAAACTCACCTAGTACTCCAAGCCAAAACAAAAGCTGATTAGAAATCCATGCATGATCCTAAATATGCTGAATGCCTAATGCAACACATGCAAAATGCAACTATAGCAGGCTCGGTTATTCTAAAGATGGCATATGAAATGCAACGGCTAACATGTATTCAATTTGGAATTGAAATACAAATGCAGTTTGTATGATGCGCCGAGCCCGATGCATGCAATACAGATGAATGATGCAAACATGCTGTCATACTGTATGCTAATTGAAATATGCCCTATATCTAACCATCCAAAGCGGGTAAATAAAAGGGAGAAAGAAATGGGGGTTGGAAGACATACATCACACTCACACACCCTTATTACATTTATGCCCTCGCGCAGAGGGTCCGAATAAATAATAATACAGACCCGAATAAAAGAATATACAGTCCGAAATAATACAAATTCTAATTAATTAACAAATTAATTACAAAAGAATTAAAACTGGCGTGCAAGCCAGGGACTGCCTCGCTTCTGATAGATGATGTATGCTGGGCTGCTTGGCGCAGAAATCCACTGGGATGCCCTGATTAGCCTCTGTTTGCAATTTTCTCGAAATGCGTGCCAGCCTCCGAAAAGTTGTTGATTGTTGATTTTGCTGCAACAGAGAGCAGGAAAAGGGCATAGCAATGTATTTCACAAATATATGCATGCCTCGATCCTCGTGCCACCAATCACGCACATCGATGCATGATGGCCGAGGAATGGAATTGCACAACTCAATATGGGATGAATGCATATGAATGCTACAACAAAACCTAACTCCATCATGGGTAATCCGGAGTGTCGGTGACTGGGGAATTGAGACACACTCCGTCACTCGGAGTACGGAATGTACCTCGTTTCCTGTGCGATATGCATGATATGCATGAAATGCAACTAATATACAACCTAGCATGCTCAATGCTATGAAAATGAGATGGAAATGAGACGCCTCGAAAAGCGCGCACACAGGCACGCAAATCGAGGCGATGATATGAAATGCAAATCGGGTAAAACCGAAGTGCCTCGAAATGCGTGCACACGGGCACGCAAACCGAGGCGATGATATGAAGTGCAAATCGGATAAAACCGAAGTGCCTCGAAATGCGTGCACACAGGCACGCAAACCGAGGCGATGCGGAATGACATGCGAAATGTAATGATGGACTTATACCAACATGAAGGGGGCCTCAGCCACACTCACATAGGATGCCGGAATGATAAGAATGAGGTGCCTCGAAATGCGTGCCCACTGGCACGCAAACCGAGGCAATGATGAAATGCAAACCGGATAAAACAGAGTGCCTCGAAATGCGTGCACACGGGCACGCAAACCGAGACGGAGGCATACGCAATGCAAACCGAATAAAACAGAATGTCTCGAAATGCGTGCACACGGGCACGCAAACCGAGGCGAAGGCATACGCAATGCCAAGCGGATAAAACAGAGTGCCTCGAAATGCGTGCACACGGGCACGCAAACCGAGGCGGAGGCATACGCAATGCCAAGCGGATAAAACAGAGTGCCTCGAAATGCGTGCACACGGGCACGCAAACCGAGGCGAAGCCAAAATGGAGATCAGATGAAACTGAAGTGCTTCGAAATGCGTGCACACGGGCACACGGGCACGCAAACCGAGGCGAAGATGTGCGATGCAAAATCGGATGAAACCGAAGTGCCTCGAAATGCGTGCACACGGACACGCAAACCAAGGCGATGACGTACGATGCAAAATCGGATAAAACCGAAGTGCCTCGAAATACGTGCACACGGACACGCAAACCGAGGCGATGATGAAATGAGATGAAATGGCATACAGAATGCAACAATGGTCTTACACCAACATGGGAGAGCCTCAGCTCACTCACATAGGAGGCCGTCGGATAAAAACAAAGTCGCTGAAACGCGTGTCCGCGACACGCAAATCGGGCAATGATGTAGAAGCATGAAAATGCAAATTGGGCTTATGCCAACATGAGATAGCCTCAGCCACGCCACATAGGTCATTTAATGATAAGAATGAGGTGCCTCGAAGTGCGCCCATTGGCACGCAAACCGAGGCAATGCAAAAATGATACAAATGGCATGGGAAATGATATGCAAGCATGGCAATGGAATTTCAGCACCTAAATAAAGGGGAAAACAGCCCCGAAACAATTCGAAATGACACTCGAAGCATGCATTCATCCCGAAAGTGTGAAATTAAGCCCCGAAATGGCCTATAGCCATGCCATACATGCAAAATATGATCATGGCAGCAAGAACAGTAGCAAGGCAGTCCCAAATATGGCATTTTTTCAGTACAAAACATGGCCAAATTAATAGCACAGATATGGCAACATTAGCATGCAAAAATACGGTAAAAGAGGGGATTTACAAAGCAAGTGATATCTACAATGCTCAAACCCAAAAACTCAGTTCTAAAACTTTAAACAAGGGCCAAAAATATGCACATATTCAGTTTATGGCAACCCCAAAATCAGAATAAAAAAACATGCTAGAAATTCCATGCAAAATAGGCTCAAAATAGGCTATATCATGAGACTTGCCAAACCATGCACCAAACAGCAAACTTTTCTTCATGAAACATGTAAAGGGGGTCAAAATAAGACCCCTTTCAGTTCTGACCAAAGGCCAAAACCAAAAGCACAAGAGGCTACAAAACATGCAAGAATACGGTAAATTTGATGGATTTCAAAGGAAGTACCAAAAATATACACCAAATGGCTTAAGGCCCTCAACATAACATGAAAAGGAGACAAAAACAAGGCTATTTATAAGCCTGATGAAGGCTGAAATCCGGAGCCAAGTAAGCCTAACAAAGCATGCAAGAATTAGGGCCTAAAGTGAATTTCCAAGAGAGGTGGTATATAGAATGGCCAAATGAGGTTGAGCCCTTCTACAATGTTGTAGAGGGGCTCAAAATGAGCACAAAACCAGTAGGGGTCGGACCCCTAAAAACAAAAGGAAATAGGCCTAAACTAGTATGCAAGATAATGGCATAAAAGCTAGGTATTGAAACAAGTATATCATAGGAGCATCAAATGAAGTTGAGCCCTTCTACAAAGTTGTAGAGGGGCTCAAAATAAGCATAAAAGCAGTAGGGGTCGGAGCCCCAAAAACAAAAGGAAATAGGGTAGAAACTTGATCCAAGAAAATGGTATAAAAATGGATTTTGAAACTCACCCTTGAAGACCTAACTTTCTTTGCTTCTTGGCTTTGATTTGTTGCTTGTTGGCCACTGAAGAACACCTCCTTGCTGCTGAAAGGGTAGTGAGGATGGTGGAGCTAAGGGTTGATCAAGGAATGGCCTTTGACACTTGAAGCTTTCTTGGACTTTTGGCTATGGAAATGGAAGAATTGGAAGAGGAGCTCTTGAAGCAAAATTTTCCAACCTTGAAGAAGGAGAGGGAGGGCCCTTCAAATAGACAAGAAATGGGGTGTAAAAGGGGAGGGAAAGCACCCAATCTTTCCCTCCCGAAATATCCCCCGGATGCCCCGGGATATGTTGGAAAATATCCGGACAAATTTGGACAGCCGAAAGCGAATCGCCACCATGTAGTTTTTTGCAAGGTGGCCAGCCACCCCCCATGGCCGGCCAGCCACCCTACATGGCCGGCCAGCCAGGTGAAAAAAATGAAGTTTTGAATTAGTGGCCGACCACCAACTTTTAGGGTCCTCCAAGGTGTGTAGAACAAGGTTCTAGGGTTGGAAATTGGCAACACTGAAGCAGGAGCCACAACATAGAGCTTGAAGGAGAGGCTCAAAAATGAAACTCAAATTTTCTGGCCGACCACCAACTTTTAGGGTCCTCCAAGATGTGTAGAACAAGGTTCTAGGGTTGGAAATTGGCAACACTGAAGCAGGAGCCACAACATAGAGCTTGAAGGAGAGGCTCAAAAATGAAACTCAAATTTTCTGGCCGACCACCAACTTTTAGGGTCCTCCCATGTCCCCTGATCACAGATATGTAGCTTTGGTTGGAAGAAAATACCCCTAGGGTGTTCAACATTGCCTGGAAGTGAGAAAAACGGGCTCCGGAGGAGCGAAACTGGCTATCTGGAATAATTGCTGGCTTCTCACCCCCCAGTGATCTTCCTGATGTTGAAACAGAGGTACCTGCCAAGTTTGAACAAAAACTAATGAGAAATGAACGCCGAGCCAAAACCGAGCAATTCGGATCCCGAAATGAGCTGGTCTGGGAAGTGGTATTCAAGAATGAAGTGGGTATCTGCGACCCAGTGTCCTCGGAATGACAAAACAGAGGTCCTCGCCAAAATCGATAAAACCGATGCAAAATGAATGCTCGGGACCAAAGCGGGCGGTTTGGGGTCCCAAACCTACAGCACCGAAAGTGGCATACGGCCACGGCAAGTGGGCATCGGGGCCCTGTTCCTCGAAATGTTAAAACAGAGGTCTCCGCCAAAACCGAGAAAGCGGATGCAAAATGAATGCTCGGGACCAAAAGCAGCGATTCGGTCCCGAAATGGGTCGCCGCACCAGTGGTGTTCGCTGCAAGGGCATCAGGCCCCAGTGTTCCTGAACATTAAACAGAGGTCTCGCCAAAACCGAGAAGGCGGAGATGGGTGGGCGGTCCCGAGCCGAGGCACACAGACCGACGGCCCCAAAAACCGGGAACCGGTCCGAAATGGGCAAAATGGCCTCCGGCCACGAAAAGTAGCTCACGGCCACCGGGAGATAGTCTCAGACCACTCCTTCCTCGGAAAGAAAACAGAGAAAACCAGTCTGTTCGCAAACCGAGACAAGGTAGAGAAGAGGGTTCAAGTCGGGAGGCAGGCGCTAGCCACGACTCTGAGACTTCTGAATGAGCACAGTATGCAACATCACCGAGCGCTCAATCGGTGACGTCTGAGTCTTAAGGTCGGTCAAAAATGGGGTGTCTACAACAAGCCTTGAACCAAATACGATCAACAACAGAATGCACTGCCATACGAGCAAAGTGGTGCGCTGCAGAATTACCCTCCAGACGAACATGGGAAAACTTATACTGAGAAAAGGAGCTTAACTTAGTTGATATTGCTGAAATCAAGTGTCCAAAAGGAGCTAGAGGAGCTGCCCCCGATTGAATCTCCTTAAAAATCAAACTGGAGTCCCCTTCAAATTGAATAGCAGCATGCACCCAATTCCTCACGAATCGCTGCCGATAAAGCGGCGACCAGGAAGCCAAGAAATTAAGAAACTAATCGATGCACCCAACTCCCTCACGAGCTACACTCCTCTCTAACTCTTTGATGTTAATGACAGCAAATTGTGAAGCCAGTGCGAAAGAAACTAATCATTGAAAACAAGATGTGTCCTATGTACCCGGGTGCCAGCATGGGTGGAGCAAATTACAAGGCAATCTTTTTTTTCTTCTTCTATTTATTTTTTATTTTTGTGTTCGATTTTAAAATTATTTTTCAAATATGCTTTCTTTTTTTTTTTTTTTTAGGTACATCGGAATAGAAAAAAAAACAAACAGAGACTAGGCCCTAGCTCCCTCCTCGGAGATGTGGACAATATCCGCAACTAACAGACGACAAATTTCCTGAGGAGGTTCAGAAACAATTAGCAGCTCAGCTGGTTGGTTTTCCCCAAACTTTGCCATTGCGTCAGCACATATGTTGGCGTCCCTCTTGATATGTTGAATGGAGCAGTCACAACCTCGCAAGATGATGCGAGCATCTTCCACAATGCCTCTAAAGGGACATCTTTCGCCCGGTTCTTCGCTCAAAAGATGAACCACTTGCTCCGCATCAGTTTCGATGATAACTTGATTAAAACCCCATTGAAGAATAATTGTAACCCCTTTATAGATAGCCCACAATTCCGCTTCCAAACTGGTACATATCTCAAGTCTTCCATAGTAACCGAAAATCCATGATCCGCATTTATCCCGAAATATCCCACCGAATCCACCCCCTCCTCCATTCCGGCGAGTGCTACCATCCGTATTTAGCTTGATTTTCCCTGCACTAGGACAAGACCACACTGTTAGGCTCTTGAGTTTGAATGGTTTTGTAATGTCTAAATTGAAAGCTTGGGTTATTGCCTTAGCAAAATTAGTTATACTATTCACACTCTCAAATATAAGAGTATTTTTATGTTCAAAAACCCATTTGTTCCGATTTTTCCAAATATGCCAAGTTGTGGCAAGAAACAAAGAATGGAGTTTGTTTTTCCCTTTTAAGTTCTGGGTGAACCAGTCTTTCCGGTACAGATGAAGCATATTGGAATACCAATCTTGGCCAAAAACTTTACACCAAACCTGCATAGCTTTAGGACAAGACCTTAATAAATGATCAATGTCCTCCACACTCTCACAAACCGGGCAGCTCGGGTCATTAGTCAGGCCCCTCAGATTTCTCATCTGATTAGTGAGAATCTTTTCGTGGAGTACAAGCCACACAAAGCTCTTAAGCTGCTGAGGAGCCTTAAGCTTCCAAACCCAACTCCAATCTCCCTCCATGTTTAAGGACTCAACAATCAATGCATAGGCACTAGATGTAGAGAATTCTCCATCTGGGGATTTAACCCATCTGGGGTAATCCTCTACATTCCTAGTGCGGGGAGGTTGGATTTTCAGAATGTCAGCGACCAAAGGTAAGGGAAAGAGGGTATGCAACAAATTTACATTCCAATCACCAAAGTCATCCATAAGTGAATCCACAGTAATAATTTCAGTGGGAGGATTTGGATATTGGATAAACACAATTCCTTATCTAGTACCCCCTCACCACACCACCAGTCTTGCCAAACTCGCACTTTGGATCCACTACCAAGCTTCTGTAACAACCCTCGTATTGACTACCGTTTAACCACTGAATTATATACTGATTAATGCTAAACTGAACTGATAATGACTGATAAGTGAACTGGATGAACTACTGAATGGAACTGAAACTGAAATTGAATAAGTTTGTCTGTTATATTGCATATTGTATCTGTTTGCTTGAATGATTATCTGTTTGAGTTATGTGTTTAAACTGTTAATTGAAGGCCTTATCGGCGGCCGATTTAGAAACCGTTTGAAGTTTTAGACTCAGTGGAATATTTCTGATTTTATGGTATATTTATCTGAAAATTGATTAGGAATGATTAAAGTAGATTAAATATTGATTAATGGCCAAGGTTGACCTATTTACTAAAATGCCACTTAGTGGCCACCAACACACACACACTTAGAGACCTTATACATGTTGAATCAAATCTCTTCCTCAGCCATTTGAGAGCTTAGCCGACCAAAGAGTTAGAGAAAGGGAAAGTTAAGAGAAATTGGGTTCAATTGTTGAATTTGCTAAAGAACTTGTTGAATTGTTAGAGACTTGGTATAATTGAGCTTGCTAGACTTGAATTTACACTCTAGGTAAGGGAATCATCTTCTTATTTTAGTGTTTGAGCTTAGTCTTGCATGATTCATGCCCATTTAGAGAGTTAAGTCATGATTTTGCTCATATATGTTGAATTGAAGATCAATTGTTGCATGCATGGTTGAATTTAGTGAGTTTGGAGTTGGTTTCATGGTAGATTGTACATGCATGTTCATGTTTGAGCTAAAATCCATGTTTTCAACTTGCTTTTCAAAGAATTGAGCTCATTTGAGCATGATTGGAAGCTTAAAGTTGTTTTGAATGCATGCATGTCATGTTTGAGCATTGTTCTTGAAAATGGTTTGAAATTGAGTTTGAGTTAAACACCCTTGGGCCTTGATTTCTTAAATTGAGCTTTAAAACTTGTTATTCTATGTGTTTGAAAGAGTTTTCCAGAAAATGGGCCCAAGAGGATCGAATTTGGAACATTGAAACTTGGTTTGAAACTCAGAGGTCGAATCTGGATTTTCCAGAATTTGGCCGTCCGCTCGAGCGGGGGAAGTGCCGCTCGAGCGGGGAATTCATGCTCCCAGCATTTCTTCGCATTGTTTTACAGTCCGCTCGGGCGGGGGGGTTCACGCTCGGGCGGGGGAATCGCGCATCCAAAGATCTTGCATGCATCGGCCCGCCGGCGAAGTTGACGCTCGAGCGGGGACCTTTGTTGGCTTGTCCGCTCGAGCGGGGAAGTTGACGCTCGAGCGGAGGCCCTGTTTTCTGAAAATTCTGAAACTGATTTCTGTGCACATTTTTGCATCCTCATCCCATCCTAGGCATTCTTAGGCCTAGTTTAAGGCATCTTAATGAGGATTTAAACATAGAACCACACCGAGGAATTTAGGGATGTAATTATCATCTTTTCGACTGTGAACTTAGTGTGTGTTCTATTTGTTAACTGTTTAGGGTTGGCTCACGGGGACGCGCTCTAGCTACTGATAGCCCAATCTCTGTGAGTAACAGATTGTGTAAAGATATGTTCAAATGGTTTTATTTTGAATACCGAATCAACTGCTTATTGAACGATATTGTTTATTGAATGAATGTATGTCCTGTATTTGAATCAGACATTGTGGCATCCTTAGCACCCTTGTTATTGATATTCTGAGCTCTGTCGGTTTCCTTGTGGAACCATCTTGATTGATGGCCATCATTATTGTTGGGTTCATAAGGCCGGCCCTTTTGGACCCACTGTTTATAGGCTAATGGATGTACCACATATGTGATTGATTGAAATATTGATTGGTGAAATCTTGAAGATTGAAATCTTGTATAATGAATTGATTTCATTCTTGTAGGACATTCATTCATAACCTCTTTACACTGTATGTTATTCACTGGGCTTTAGCTCACTGTTTATATATATATGTAGGTGCTCAGCCACCAGACCGAAGCTAGGAGCGTGGGATTGGTCCCCAGTTTTGTCAAGCCAGCCAATGTGCCTCACTGCGAGGTTCCGAGACGCCATGCCATGGCTTGGGGTGTTTTTGTTTCCCCCACCTGTCTCCCTACTGTATTGTACCTTTTGTATAGACTGTTTGACTGTACTGTTATCGAGGGATTGAGTCCCCGTACTGAATGTCTGTAAATGATTGTATAGAGTGTACTGTTTTGAACTGTCTGAATGCATAAAATGTTTTTGGCATACCGATTATCACAGCTCAATGGACAGTAGTTATTTACTGTATTGGCTTCCGCCAGGCCCTCTACTCTGTTTGATCAGACATCGATTCAGAGGCCTTGGTAATCTCGGATTCTTGGCGATTCTGATGCTAAACCCATAGGGCCGGGTTTGGGTCGTGACAGCTTCCATCTCACTCCTTTCACTAGGAGATCCCTCGAATTTAGAATGCCTTTCCATACATGAGATATACTCTTTCCTTTCCTCCTGTTAAGGAATGAATGTTGCCCCAAGTATTTATTCTTGAGAACTTCCACCCATAAGCAATTTTCCCCCTTTAACATTCGCCAACCCAACTTGGATAGAAGGGCTAAATTCTAATCATTGGCCTTCCGAATTCCAAGGCCACCATCTTTTTTCATCTTACACACTTGTTCCCAGTTCACGAGATGAACTTTTCTTTTCTCAGGGGTATCACCCCAGAGAAAGTTCCTGTTAATTTTATCAATGTCATCACAAACTTTTCTTGGGAGCTCCAAAGTTTGCATGGCATAAGCAAGCAGGGCACTAGTAACAGATTGAATTAAGGTTGCTCTCCCTGCCAATGATAACATCCCTGATTTCCACCCAGCAAGTTTAGTCTTAAGTTTTTTCAGAATATAATTAAAATTTTCTTTACTCACTCTGGAATGAAGGGTTGGGACCCCAAGGTATTTCCCTAGATTTTGTATTAAGGGAATTCTACTTATATTACTCAGGTTTCTAGCTCTGCTCCTAGAAATATTAGGGGACACAAACATATGATATTTTTGAAAATTAATTTTCAAACCCGAAATAGCACTAAACTCTTCCAAAACTTTCAAAATGATGTTGCAATTGTGTTCATTGGCTTTCGCAAACAGAATTAGGTCATCCGCAAAAAACAGATGCGATAAATTGGGACCATTCTGGGACAGTCTAAGGCCAGTCCATTTTTTCCCATGCACCATTTTACTAATCATGACAGAAAGCCGTTCGATGCACAAAACAAAAAGGTAAGGGGATAGAGGATCCCCTTGTCTAAGACCCTTAGCCGGTTGGAACTCCTCAAGAGGTTCACCATTCCACAAGATAGCTGTGTTTACACTAGCAACACAGCTCATAATCATATCAACAAGGCGCCCATCAAATTGAAACTCTTGCATAGTATGTTTAAGGAAATTCCACGATACATTATCATAAGCCTTTTCAAGATCAACTTTAAAAATCATGTACCCCACCTTACCTTTTTTCTTCCTAAGGGTGTGAATAGCCTCCTGAGTGATGATGATGTTATCATGAGTGGATCTACCTGGGATGAAACTACTTTGATTAGGGCTGATGAGAGAGTCTAGAAGTGGCCTGAGGCGATTAACTAGTATTTTGGAAATTATTTTATAAGTGACATTGCACAAACTAATTGGACGGAATTGTGTCACATTTTCAGGATTGGTGACCTTCGGAATAAGGGCTATATGAGTTCTGTTTATCACAGGAGGAATGGAGTAATGAGCAAAACAATCTTGAACAAAATCAATCACAGACGTTCCCACAACATCCCAATAGGTATGATAGAATATGGCTTGGTACCCATCAGGACCCGGGGCTTTGAAAGCTTTGATATTTTTAACAGCCCTCCAAATTTTAGTCCCAGATACAACCTTACACATCTCAGCCTTATCCTCCAGACTAATGTGTTTAGTTAAGTTATTCCAGTGATCAAAACAAATAGTAGGAGTAAAAGCAAACAGGTTTTGAAAGTGTGTGTTAACTAAGCTTTTCAAGGCAGAGGGGTTATCCACCCAAACACCCTCATTATTTTTCAAAACTTCAATTTTTACCTTGCGTCTCTGAACAAGACTGGACAGGTGAAAAAACTTAGTGTTTCGCTCCCCTTGGGTAAACCACTGAACTCGAGACTTTTGGAACCAAAGCAATTCTTCTTGGTATAGCACTTTATTAAATTCATCAATAAGATCATTTTCAAGCTGATGAAGATTATGAGAATAGTGATTAGCTTGAGAAATTTGGATTCCATTTATCCTACCAAGCAGCCAACGTTTGTGTCTAAAGATGTTGCCAAAAACATTTTTATTCCAATTAGTAGCCGCAATTTTCATGCAATCCAAGTTTCCCAACAGGTTATGGATGTATTGAGGTGACCAGCAATTTTCAACAACTGTCCGAAAACCCTCATGGGTAATCCAGGCAGCTTGGAACTTAAACGACTTACAAGAAGGTTGAAAAGAATTCGTACCTTGAGTGTGGACAATGAGAGGTGAATGATCCGAATAAGTACGAGGCAAATTTCGAACATAACCTTCAGGAAATAATGTTCTCCATTCTGCATTACAAAGGGCCCGATCCAATCGCACTATAGTATTAGCCCATCCTTTTCGGTTATTCGTCCAAGTGAGCTGAGGTCCAACACAACCCAAGTCCATAAGATTACAACCTGTCATTGAATTTCTGGCTTCTTCTGTGGCTTTGATTAGAGGCGTGGCCTTGCTGACTTAATAAACTTCTTTTATTAGTTGAGCTGGAGTAGTCATTGAAATCCCCTGCTACCATCCATGGAGCTTGGAGATTTTGCGCAATGTTGTCCAATTCCTTCCATAATTCATCTCGCATTCTGGGGTTCGGACTGGCATAAATGGCAGAAAGTATCCACTCTGGATACTCTTGTCTAGAGATGGTAGCAATTATCATCTGGGAGCTTGCTTCATTAACCCGGACATTATGTAGGCTAGGAATCCATAACAGCCATATTCCACCACTCCTTCCTATTGGGTCGACATGGGTTGATGCAGTGTACCCAAGATTGTTGAAAAACATCCCTATTGAGTTCAATTCCACTTTGGTCTCCATGAGAATAAGCATGTCAGGTTTATGCATTTGCACTAGTTCACGCAGATTCCTCCGGAATCGGTCATTACCCGCGCCCCTACAGTTCCAAATCAGCAAATCCATGGACGACATCTGATAGGTTGGCCAGCTCTCTGTCTCAAGCAGCCCCAGGATGCTTTTCACACTCTTCTGATCGGCCTCCATTACTTTCGCTGGTTTCACTAACACCATGTGTCTCACATTGTGCGAGTCTATCTCCCACCATGGTTGGATCAGGAGCTTTACTTCCTCTAACCACTAATCTATTCCGACGTGGTGAAAGACTTCTTTCCCGAGTTCCATAAACAGCAGCGTTCAGAACTGATTCACTCGATGCTCAGACATCATAATGTTCTCGGCGGTTTCTTCCATTTCCCTTGGCCTCGTGTGTTTCGAAATGACCCAGTGCTTTCCCTCCTCTAGCTTTCGAGCGAGGAGCTGAGGGTTTACCTCCTACCGAAACAGCTGAACCAGGTGGGGTATGAGCAACAGGGGAGACTGTGAGGCTAGTGAGAGGGTTAGGGTTTGTTTGTTTGTTGTTTCCATCTGATCTAATAGCTGATCCCTCATTATAGATGGTGGGCTGCGTCATCTGCTGGATCAGTCCATTAGCACTAGGCCCATGTCCGAAACCCATCCCTGAAACTGACCTTAGAGCTGGCTCCCTATCCTCCACCAATTGGGTTTGGTCCACATCCATGCTAGGTGGACTCTGAATATTAGTGGGCAATGGTCCTTGATTTGGACCATAAGAAATACTTTTTGTGGCAATGTTTTGGTCCAAATCTAGGTCTATATATTGTTCCTGGGCACTACTGCTTTCACCATGTACAGTAGTCGAATTAAGGACTTCAAATCTGTTGCCTTTATATTGTTGGGCCTTAGACTTGTGTTTTCCTTACTGGAATTTCCGTCGACTGGGGGCAATGGTCCATGGGCCATATCCACTTTTCTTCTCCTCTGGGCAAACTTCCTTATTTTTATTCCCAGTGGGCCTTGATAAACCCGGCCCAGGATCTAACCCTGGTGTGTTAACGGTAACATTTTGCATCATCTTCTCCGACGAAATCACCGGATATTCAGGGCACTTTTCCTTCCGGTGACCCACTCGTCCACACGAAAAGCACAACGTATGTAGATGTTCATACTCTACCACATAGTGGTATCTTCCAATAGTTAGGTGAGAGATAAGGGGTTTGCGCAGATCTATTTCCACACACACTCGCGCATACTTCCCACGAGCCACCATAGCCGTGTTAATATCGATCTTAAGGGGGGTGCCAAGAACCTTCGATATATGGTATAGCACTTTTTCATCATAGTATTCGATGGAGAGGTTGGGAAATCTGACCCAGATTGCCGTCATATCCTCCTCTGTCTCATCCGATTTAAAATCGGGTTGCCATTTACGGACAGTCACATATCGATCTAGAACTACCCATGGCCCCCTAGAGAAAACTTTAGTATAATCCTCCATCATTTCAAATTTAACGATGAAAAAACCATTGCCTATATCCAGGGTTTCAAAATCCGCTTGCAAATTCCACACCTTTCTCATTCTGCTTACAAAGAGGTTGTATCCGACCTGCCATCCTAACAATCTTACAATTAAACATTGCTTCCATGGTTCTCTTACTTTCTTGAGTCGCCCAGCAGGAAGTCTCACAACCGGCTGCGAGGTGTTCCCTTCCCCCTCCATAGCTTCCTCTGTATTTTTCTCATTTTCCATCTCTTCATCTGAAGAGAGATATGCCGCTTTGCAATCAAAACTACATTCTGTTTCAGTTTCATTGAAACGGGATCTCAGGAGAGCTTGTTTGAAGGACCTATGCATGCTCTTATCCTTACCAGTTTCTCTGATGTTGCCATTTTGATCTGTAGTTTCCTCCACGGTTCGGTCACAGTCCGTTTCCGTGAACTCAGCATCAGGATTTTCATTGCTTTTAACCTTTTTCTTGCTCCGATCAAGGTAATCTTGTTCCTCTGTGGATGTTCCATGGTTGCCAGTTTCACCTCCAACGGTCCTCTGTGACAGCATGCCTTGTGACAGCATTGTTTCACCTCAAATATGCTTTCTAGAATTTTAAAATACCACTTGTATCTATTGTTTAATTTTTTTTCTTTATCCCCATTAAAATTTCAATTTATCTATATATTATATAAGAAAAATGAAATTTCTAATAAGCAACCTTCTAAGAGTTCTAAACTCTCATTTTAAAATTATTAATTTTTCAATTTATAAAATAGATTTTAAAAAAATCTATTGGCTTATTTATTTATTTAATTATTTTATAAATAATAATTATCCCTTAATTTACGAATTTCAAATGAAAATATAACAAAAATATTTCATAATCTTTCTATTTTAATCTCTCTTATCTTAATTTATAGATTTTAAATGGAAAGATAACAAAAATATTTCATAATCTCTACATCCTAATCTCTATCCTAATATCTCTTACCTTAATTTATGGATTTCAAATGGAAAGATAATAAAAACATTTCATAATCTCTTCATCCTAATCTCTCTCACTGATTTTGAAAAAAAAATATTAAAACTTGTCTTTCTTCTCTCTCCGCAAAAAATTAGATAATATTTTTTATGAGAGTCGTAAGTATCTATCTATATCTTATATATTATATTATAACATAACCAAAAAATTAAAAATTATATATGCAAACAGATAAAATTAATAAATTAAATTTTTATTTATTCAGTTCAAATCTTTCTTTTGCCTCTCAATATCTAATTTTAAAATTTAAAATTTATAAAGTCTATCTAAACAAATTTAATTTGAAAATATCACCCACCATCATCCTTTAAATCAATAAAACTCACATGTCTATCACATATCTATCACATATCTAACTCACATCATAACTTACCTAAATAACAATAATTAAAAACAAATAAAATCACAGATAAATTAAATTAAAAAAATAGAAACCCACAACTCCATCTTAACTAAATTGAAGAGAGAGAGAGAGAGAGAGAGAGAGAGAGAAAACAAAACAAAACAAATAGAAACCACACAAAAATAAAAAAGACAAGAATTTAGATATGGATCTCAAAAAAATATGACAATATTTAAATTTGAATTATGATTTAGTAATATAATTATATATATATATATATGTATATTTATGTATATCTATCAAAATTTTAAATTACTTAATAAGACAAATTAATCAATTTTCAAGTTTTATTTAAAAATAATCTGATTAGTTAGTCCAACTCCTTGACTTTTAGGGCACTGGTGGAAGAGTTGACGAATTGGGTTGGGCGAGGTATAAGTTGTTAGAGGCAACATCCTACCACTCTAGATAAATTTTTTTTTTTTTTTTCATTTTATTTTCTTCCATGTGTGATTCTTTTTCTTTACTGTTGGTTTGGTTTTGGTTTCAGTTTTAGTGAGGTTTATGTGTTTGTTTACAAGCTTGCATGATAGAGAAGTATTATTAGTAATGATGGTTGCAATCAAAGTATCTATTCCTGTTCTATGCCAAAGATTTTGATCGGATTTTATCTTCTTTAATGAAGACATAAAAATTGAAATTAAAAAAAAAAAATGGGTATCTAATTTTTTATTTTTTATTTTACAGAAAATGTGAAAATTTATTGGGAATTCAAGATTTTATTATAACATTATATTTGTGTATAACTAGGCATATTTATAACTTTTAAATATCATTGTGTTTTTTATTTTTATCCTCTTTCTATTCCATTATGCCATTACTGTTATTTGTTAGTTCGTTAATTATAATTAAATTAATTGAAAATAAAAGCTTAATATAACTTTTCATATATATTATAATTGATTTGTTACCGCTATAGTTGTCTATAATAGCATAATATATATAGGGATAATCTGTAAATATAATTTCTATTTTTTTATGTGATTAAAATAATCCATCTTGAAGAGTATATAGAGGAGTTATATGATTTCTTTTATCCACAAAAAACCCAATCCATTTTTTTCTTTTTTTTTACTTTTTAATTTTTTAAAATTGAAATATTAGTTGTTTATGTCTACAAAACAAAACTGATAAACATATATCCAAAAGCTATACATTTTTTTTTCTTTTCTTTTTTTCTTTTTTAATAGGTAAGATATTTACAAATGGAAAATATTTGACACTTCAAATTTTTTTTTCGTAATCCGACTTGTAATGATATGGTCGTAAGTGTCAATTTTTATACAAATATGAGAAGAAAGTTAATCAAATTATACATTTCAACCAACCACATATTCAAACTTTCTATTTCAAGATGTTGTTTTACTATAATTCCAATTAAGAGACTCTTCAACCCTTAATATTTTTTTTTATCAAATTATAATTTGATAAAAATTTAAAAAGATAAAGTGTTGGAAAGTATCGTTTTTTCCATCAAAATTGATGAAAAGATTAAAAAAAAAAATTGGGATAAGAATGAAAATTACTTTAAAATTTGGATAAAATTTTAATGAAAAAGTTAAAGTAATTTATGTCAAATCAATTTTTTTATTCAAATTTAAAATCAAATTAGATAAAAAAATAAATTAAAAGAAAATGATGAATGGTTGGAAATAGTCTGAAATGTTCTTATTCTTAAAGATTAGAAATTCATGTGCGTATTATATTCATATTGTATTTTTAGTTATGAAATTGAAATCAAAAGAAATATAACTTAAATTATTAGATTAATAATATAAAGATCATATCAATTATTGTTACTTCACTTCACATTTAATAATAAAGTTGTATATTTATCTTAATTATAACTTTTAAATTTGTATATTTTCATAACAAGAAGAGATATGTCATAACTCATTTAACCTTATTTAATCAGGTTTAACTTTTTTTTTAATACAAATTATCAAAATTACACTAAATAGATTTATATATATTAATTTTCTTAAACTAATAATTTAAAAAGTTATAAACTTATAAATTTCATGTATATCACAAAATAAAATATTAAATTATTTCAAGATAATTATAATAATTTTTTTTTAAAAATTTATAAAGTATTGTGCATAGCATGGATTACCACTAGTGTGTGTATATATATATATTATTTCTATATATAGTTTCAAAATTATTTTTGACTTCTATATATGTATTTTGCCCCTTCCAAATTTTCCCAATGGCATTGTATTTGGAGTTTCCTTCATTTAAGATTTTGTTGGATATGAGATTGCCAAATGGTGAAAAATTGTATATAATTTTGCTTCCAGTTAAAAATTTTGACTCCACCCTAACTAGCATAGCAATTTTGTTTTCTCTGTCATTTGAACTAAGAAACAGGGCCAATTATGAGGTGAGGCGACCAACCAGGGATATGAATCATGTCGTATTATTTCATAATTACTTTAATATTAGTTCAATCCATTTATTTTTATGTTGTCCACTACAGGAAATGTGAATTTTGATGGCATTTTTTTAACGGTGTTTTTTTAAATGCCACTTTTTTCTAATATTTAACGGCATTTTATAAATGTCACATTTTTCTTTAATTAAAACGGCACTGTTTTACTGGTAGAAGGCGTTTAAAAACGCTTTCAAATGCTTTAAGCCTCACACAGTCCCTCTCTCCCTCTTTTCGAACCCTTATTTTGAATCTAAGAATAATTATTAAAGCCTGATTTTGTAAACGCTTATTTTGAAGCCTCATGCCTTCAAGTCTTGACTCTCAAATCTCTCTCTCTCTCTCTCTCTCTCTCTCTCTCAACCCTCTCTAAACCCTTATCATTCAGTGATTCATCTTCGAAGATTCAAATAGGTCTCAGGGATTTCGTCTCAGAGCGACGTTTTTTTAAATGTCGCTAAATACTAGCGTGACGTCATTTTACCGTTATTTATCACATTATACTAATCTAGTGAAATTTTTTAAGCGCCATAAGCCTACAACGACAACCATATCGTTAGCGTTTGGTGCTAAGCATCACAAAAGGAATTAGCGCTGTTTTTTAAACGCTTCTAAAAGCTGAATTTCCTGCAGTGGTTGTATGGTTTTATTTTTAATTCGTGTCTGATTGATCTTTAATGTGAAAATTTTCACTTTCAATTTTATATATTGATTGAGTTGTGTCAAAAATTCACATCCTTACATCCAATTAATTTGAGCTCTTATAGCATTGATAAGCTACAAAAATAAAGATTTGATTCAATTATTATTTTTTTTTTTTGGTAATCTAAATTTTGTTAAATTATAAAGCAATACAACTATATTTTTATTGTTTTTAGTTCTGATAATGATTTTCATGTCTTGATATCGTTTTATCCAAACATGTTTTTTTTTTTTTTTTTTTTTTTTGACGTAATGTTATAAGAAGAGCCCAATTAAAAAAATTTACCTTAGGCCTCTAATAATGCAGGCCGGCTCTGCCAAGAAATGATGCATGACGACTTGTAATTCTAAAATTAGCGTAGTAGCATCTGGGTCCTTCTAGTCAATTCAATGTTCCTTATCTTAGGGAAAAAAAAAAAAAAAAAAAAAAATTTAAAAAGTAAAAATATTAAAATCTAAAGTTAGCAATAGATGAAGAAAGGCCGCTGCTCCAAGTAGTAGGCAATGGCACATTTTTTAAGTCCCATGCGGGTTGTTGTCATTCCTACATACTCTCTGCCAGAGAAAATATAAAATAGAAATAAAGAAGAAAAATGGGCCATACTAAATTCTTAAAAGGAGTTTGGTAGCTTATTTGGAATGTGCTATATAAATATATTTTTTATATTTTTATTTATTTTTAGATTATATCACACTATAATAAAAACATATTTTAGTGGCACTACACTAGTGGCATATTTTTAGAAAATGTCACAAAAAATGATATTTAGTGGCACGTTTTTGAAAAATGCCACAAAATGACAAACATAAAAGGCTCTAGTGACATTTCAATGAACAAGTGTTACAAAACTACAACAAAAACATACTTTAGTGGCACTACACTAGTGGCATATTTTTAGAAAATGCCACAAAAATGATATTTAGTGGCACGTTTTTGAAAAATGCCACAAAACGACAAACATAAAATGCTCTAGTGACATTTTAATGAACGAGTGTCACAACACTACAACAAAAACATATTTTAGTGACACCATACTAGTGGCTTGTTCTTAAAAAATGTCACAAAAAGAATATTTGGTGGCATTTTTTAGAAAAATATCATAGAATCACAAACATACAAGGCTGTAGTGGCATTTCAATTAAAAAAAAGTGTCATTTCACTACAACAAAAATGTCACTACAACAAATTTACACTTTAGTGACACTACACTAATAGAAATGTCACATTAATTTTATGCCACAGAACCACAAAACATATAAGGCTCTAGTGGTATTTTAATAAAGAAATGTCACATCAATTTTATGGCATTTTATAAAATAATGACACAAAATTATGTTCGTGACATTTACCAACAAATGCCACTAAACTTTAGTTGCAATAGCTTTTTTTTAAAAATGTTAGGACACTAGGTAGGTGCAAATTACTTTTTATGGCACTTAGGTGAAAAGTGTCATAAACAAATATTTTATAGCATTTTGAGAAATGCCACTAAGTCAAAAACTTTCCAAGTTTATAATGACATTTTTGAAAAAATAAAAAACGCCAATATATTTTCTAAAATTTTAAAATGCAGTAAATGATTAAAAATAAATGAATTAAACTCAATATACAATATAGGAAAAAGCATATTCGGCGACTAATTTGGTCGCTGAAAGTATAGCTTTCAGCGACCAAAACAGCATTAGTTGTCAAAAGTAAAGCTTTTTGGCGACTAAACAATTTTAGTAGCCAAAAGTCTACAATTGGCGACTAAAACTAAGTTTGGTCGCTGATTACATGAGTTTTAGTGACTAAAAAAATTTTAGTAACCCAAAGTAAAGCTTTTTGGCGACTAAAAAAATTTAGTAGCCAAAAGTCTACAATTGGTGATTAAAAATAAGTTTGGTCGCTGATTAAATGGGTTTTACCGACTAAAAAAATTTTAGTAGCCAAAAGTAAAGCTTTTTGGTGCCAAAAAAATTTTTAGTAGCCAAAAGTCTACGATTGGCGACTAAAAAATAAGTTTAGTCGCCAAAAGTGGTCATTTTTAGCGCGGGAGAACTAAAATCCTATATGAAATAAAATTTTTGGTGACCAAAATTTTGATAGTTGAAAGTGCATCTTCGCAACCAAATCCGATTTTGGTCGATTAAAAGTTAAGTTTTTTAGCAACTAAAAATAATTAGTAGTCAAAAGTAGAATTGGCGACTAAAAATATTTTTAGTCGCCAAAAGTGGTCTTTTTTTATTTTGGTAGTAAATAGTTTATTTTACATAAATTATGTTCAATAAAATAATTATGTTTATACATATTAATATAGATGTATGTACTATATAAATAATATATGTTGCATATATAATCATGTGGTGCTATAGAGGTGTAGTGGGAAGAGTGTGATGTATAAAGTTTATGGTGCGGGAGGTTGGCGGTTCGAGTCTCCGCAAGAGCTGATCAAATTATTCTACAACGAATTATCGTCATAGTAGACACTTGATAGCGTCACGAATAGTGCCTACCATGACATTAAAGTGTCACTAAAAGGTTTTAGTCTTGATGGTGTAATGACACTTATAAGTGTTACTAACTCTTTTTTTAATGGCGCTTGATAGTGCCACAAATAATAGCTACCATGACATTAAAATGTCATTGAAAGTTTTTAGCCATGATGGTGCAGTGACACTTGCAAGTATCTACGGTGGCACTTGTTCAAAATGCCACAAGACGAAAAAATGTCATTAGAAGAATAGTTTTGTGGCACTTTCAAATGTCACTAAACTAAGAAAATGTTGTAGTGTTATCTCTCTATTTTTTAGTATATCTTTTTGTAAAAAGTTAAAAAATATACTTATTTAAATCATTTTAAATAACTTTTGACCATTTTTCAGTATTTCTCTTCTTCTTTTTTTTTAAATTCTTTTATTTATTTATTTTCTAGTATAGAGTTGGGGGAGTTGAGGTCGTGTCTAGTCAAAGCCTGTTGCAAAGAAGGTTTGTTAGGGTTAGGTGAAGGTTTGTTAGAGTTAGGTGAGCTCTTCTATCTATATATATACATATCACTTTTTTTTTTTTTTTTTTTAATTTAAAAAGATGTTAAAGATAGAGACCAATTTTTAGAATGTCTCAGCTCCTTTAGTCATTTCAGTTCAGGCTTTGTTATGACACTGTTTGGTAGAGTTGTAGAAAAATGATTATAACTTATAGTTTAACAACTTATATCTTATAGTTATGAACATAAGCTGATTTTTTATTTATAAATTAAGCTTCTCATCTTCCACTCAAAGAATAAGTTGATTTTTGACTTACAAAAAGCTATAAACTGTATTGTTAAGCTAAATCAAACACATCAAAATAACTTAAATTAAGTTAAAAGCTGAAATAAACTGGAAATAAGTCCTACCAAATAGAATCATGTTAAAAACTTTCCTTTTAAGAACAAGTGTCAACCACACACACATATATATTTGTATGAATGCAAAAAATTATAGATATTATACCCTCGTATTTATTGTCTCTGAGTGACTATGAATCTTCTACATTGAGAATTTAGTTGAAATAGTGTTAGAAATTATGAATTTTTGCCTTGGCCTGTTTTCTTTGTTGATGTTATCTGTTTGTACATTTAGTATTATTGTTTTGCATCAATAAAATTGTCTTTTGTTATTAAAAAGGAAAAAACAAAAAAAAGACATTGGCTTGGTACATGGACAGAAGTTTCTCTGAAACTTCCCAACCAATTTGTTATAGCACACAAACGTACGTGTAATACTATTACACTGACGGGAAATGGATGTAGTAGCCATTAGTGGTGTTCATGGACCCAATCGATCCACAAAAAGTTATCGATCCAACCTAATTTATTTGTTTTTAAGTGATTTTAATAGTATGGACGGATAAATGTAGATGAAAATTATCTAAATCTGGCTATATTCGGATGGATGGCAGATAAGAGGTTACCCGACCTAATCCGTTCTGTCAACTATCTTAAGAAAATGATGTTATGTGTTTATGCTTTGTATGATAAGAAAATAACATTTTATTTAGTAATAATATTAGCTACTTATGAAGTATGAAAGCTTGACCTTTATTTTAATTGTAAAAAATGAAGAATAAAAAAATTTGGACTCAAATAAAGACCAAAATAGAGAAAAATTACTCTAAAATAGTTCCAAAAAATATATATATATATATAAAACAATAAAGTTCGAACCATCAAATTGATTCACATCCACCCGCCAACACGCACAACCTGCATCAACTAACTAAGAGAATGGACGTGGATTGATTTTTTTTCAATCTGTCCAAGTTCAGACAGATGACGGATGAGAAGCCACCTAATCCACAATCACCCCTAGTAGCTAATATGGAGCAATACCCACTATAAGGGCAATGTTAGAGCTAATTATCCTTTTTTTATTTTTTTATGAGACTCTCTACATGTTTGACAATCCTCCCCCCCCCCCCCCCCAACAAAAAAAAAAGTAGTATGAAATTGAATCAAAGTAGAGCGTACAACAATTCAGACATCTGTAAAAGAGCAAACATAAAACCCGAGCGGCATCATGGCTATTTAAGCGTATCTTAATTAAGTTGGCATATGAAAATCTAGTAAAATCATATTCAAATTCATCAAGTTCAAAATAAAGAGGAAGAGTTGGTAAGTAAACAAGATTATTTATTTTTTATATATGATGATGAGGAACGTCCTAACTCTATCATACTTTCTACGAGACCTGGGATAAAACTTTCTCATGTGTTATAACCCGTTAAAATAGTTTTTAAGACACTTAATGAAAATAATAATGCCACAACGGTCAGTAAATTTTATACTCAAATTCAATCACCACCAACCCAACATGAAAAATTATTAGATGCTTTAAGAGTACTATATGACATTACTTAGGTGGTGCTCTTGATGAATGAGAAATAGCAATCTACAACAAATGTGTTATTCTTTATTTTTTAACTACTTAACAAAGGTGAATCATCATATCCCACCCGTAAGATTTCTCCCATTGACTAAGACCACTATGTAGGCAACACCACATTTTTGATAACTTAGAGTGTTCGGAACAATTTGCACACATCTTGACTAATCCTTATGAAACTAATCTCACCGTCTACTAGCGGAAGCCCAATTAAAACCAGAGTAAAGTTCCGTATGAACTGACCCAATACAAGAATTGATAGCAGTTAAGAGATTTCGAACCTGTGATTTAGATTTGAGCAAATTCCTAAGTCCTCGAGCATCCAATAATTACCCCATAACATTATTGTAAAGTAATGGGGAGCATAATAAACTAATATCCAGATAACAATGTTGTATTTTGTAATGTTTGGTTGTTTATTTTTGAACTAAGGAATAATTCAATTGCTTAAGCATTTATAATATTATACACAAATTTTAGAACTAGTCAATTGATCAGAACAAAAAAAAAAAAAACTATGCAATGTAAAAATATGTGTGCTTATATCTATATATGTAAATATATTGAAGAGGTAATATACCTTTCTAGAGAGAAGTTTTCATAGCACATAGACAAATGAGTGAGTGTGATGATAACTAGAAGGAATCTAGTGATCTCAAAGGGATATATACAACAAGAAGAAGAGCCAAGTTATGAGAATAGAGAAGGGGTGGGTGGGTCATAGGAGTCCCAAAACCCTTTCTCTTTTCACCAAAAAGATGGAGAGATGTAGGAGAGAGAATGAGTGAAGTGAGAATCCCACACACAAAGGGGTTTGTTGTCCCCACAAAGATGTAGGAATCCCAAGCAGAATTAAACCCTAAACCCTCACATAAAAGGTAAAAATTGGATAAAGATTAAAGAAGAAGATTTCTAATAACCAACGTAAGCTCCAGTTTCATTCCCCACACACACGTGGGGTCTTTTTTGATTCCCTGTTTTCTTTAGGGACCATGAAATTATATTTCGAATTTCATCGTGGATATTGAGGTGGATGGTATAGATTTAGGCCTTGTTTGGTTATAGGTTATTTGGCTAAAATAATCAATAAAAAAAAAATTAATAATTAATAAAATAAAATATCACATCTAATTTATAATCATTTTATTTTTTTTTTCACAACCATTAAATCAATTACAAAAAAAAAAAAAATCAACTATATCATTTCAAATATAACTTTTTTAGTCAGACTAAAATAATTAAAAAAATCAAATAACTAATTAAAATAACTTTCCCAAATGAGTCCTTAATGTTTGAGAGATACGTACCTAACTTAGCCTTGGTTTGGTTTTTGTGTTGGGACTAAAAATGCACATATGGACAAAAAAAAGTCACGAAATCACAAAATCACAAAATACTTGATTTAGGATGCAAAATTACCAAACTAACTCATATATAAACAAAAAGTCAAAAAATCATCATTTCTAAATTGAGGGTAATTTTGTCATTTCAATGCAAAAAAGTCAAAAAAACTAAACAAGAAAACTAAACAAACAAAAAAATCTCAGGTTAAAAAAATTAAAAAAAACTAAAAAGCCACCATTACCAAACGATCCCTTAGAATGATGGTGTTGCACACTTTTCTAAGTAATTTTTTAAACGGTCTTGCTACGTAGCTCGAATGCCCCGAATGTTGTTTTTTTTTTTTTTTTTTTTTCAGACGCAGAAATGGAAGGGGAGGAGGAATGAGGGGAGAGGAGAGGAGAGGAGAGGAGGGAGGAGGGGACTGGAGGGGGCCTAAAAAATGGAGGGGGAGGGGAGAGGAGGGGAGAAGGAGGAGGAGGGGGCGGAGGCGACGGAGGCGACGCGATCGGGGCAGAGTCGACGAGGGGCGGAGGGTCATGGACGACGGACGGAGGGTCATGACACGACGACAAAGTGAGGGTCGCCTCTCTCTCTCTCTCTCTCTCTCTAGTTTCAAATTTCAAAATGACGAAGAAAAAAAAAAAATACAGCCCAAAACGACGTCGTTTTGGGTTGTTGAGCCGTTCGAGCCAAGGCAATTTCGAGCACTGAAACATTTTCCTTTTTTAAATACTTTTTCTGAGTTGGTAACGTAATTGTTTCTTTACATATATTCCCTGTATGAATTGGGATAAAGCATACTTTCAATTTTTTTTTTCTTTTTATTTATTTATTTATTTGTTTTATACAAAGAAATACATGAGAGAAAAGTACAAAGGAAAAATATATATATCCGGCTCCGCAAAGTTTTAGACCATGACCCATTTGACCACTATGCTCATTTAAACTGTTAGTTTCATTTGCTTTAAAGGGTAGAATGGAAGAAATTTATATTGAGAGGATTATTAATGAGGGAATTAATAATAAAGGATTATATAAAATTGTATTTGTTTTGATAATAATTGTTAGTGTAGGGATTGTTAAATTATTTTTGTATAAAATAAACATAAAATAATAAAAAAAATACAATAACATTAAATATTAATGTTAAAAAAAATGCCTAACATATAAAAAATAAAAAAAAAATAGAAAAAAAATAAAACAAATAAAACTATGTTTTTACTTAACAAAAAATACA
This sequence comes from Camellia lanceoleosa, assembly GCA_025200525.1. Taxonomy (NCBI): domain Eukaryota; kingdom Viridiplantae; phylum Streptophyta; class Magnoliopsida; order Ericales; family Theaceae; genus Camellia; species Camellia lanceoleosa. Next base: position 97,233,470 of record CM045769.1, on the reverse strand, counting down.
AAAAAAATTAAACATTAATGTTCAAAAAAAATATCCAACATATAAAAAATAAAATAAAATAAAAATAGTCTGAAAAATTATTTTTCTAATACCAAGTCCCAAGCCTCTATCCTAATACCCTTCTCAAGGCCCATCCTAATCCCAAGGGATTAAGAATCATCTCTCCATCTCTCAAAATAAACATAACATATAATAAATCTTACCTCAACCTCAATCTCAATCTCAATCTCAAGTCTAACTTCTTAAACAAACGGAGCTTTAGAGAAAAGGGGCAAAGGGGCAACACCCCCACGTGTGGTTTAAACTGTTAGAGAGAGAAAGAAGGGGATAATACATTCTTACACGTGGCCAAGTTTTTTCTTTATAATTGGCTAAGCATATGCAAGCTTTTTTAATTATCGTAAAAGTCAAAAAACAGAAACTATTATTTGCTCTGGTACTATATTAGAGTGTTGACCATTAGTTGGTCCAAAAATTCAAACTAGTAACAAGGAATAATTTTATTAGTTGTATTATATTCTTAATAGTAGTAATATCGTTATAAATTGGCGTAATAAAAAATATCGTAATCAAGTCACAAACTTTTGTAGGGACAAAAATGGAGAGAGGATGGGTGGATACCAGTTGTGAGGGCTAAAGGAAGCTCAGGATCATGGAGGTCGAGAGGAAGTACAGGTGTGTTCACTGTGTTTGTGGATAACCTACCAGCATCGTTGAATCCAAAGGGTTTGTTCAATCTTTTTACAAAATTTGGAGTGGTAAAAGATATTTTCATATCGTAAAAGAGGCGAAGGGTTACCAACACAAGGTTTGGTTTCGTGAGATTTGATTGCTTTGTGGCAACCAAAATAGTTGTTCAAAAGGCCAATGGTCTGTGGGTGGATGATCGACCATTACAGGTAAAACACACAAAGTTTAGGAAAGACAAGGAAGTTGATGAAGTTGCAAGACTACCATTAAATAATCAAGTGCGGAGATCAGTAGCTAATGTCATTCAAGGTGGAGAGGGTAGATCTGGGGCAAGTGGCCTTAGAGATAAGAGATCTTACGTAGAGGCTGTGAGGAATAGGGAGCATCTTGTTAAAGGCAGAGGAAGCAAGAAATGGATGGTTGTTTGAGAGTATAATTATAAGCTTGAAGGTCCAATACGCTGATGTTAGTCTGAAAAAGGAATTGGCAGCAATAGGAATGTAGGATATTATGGTAAGAGAAAGTGGGGGAAGAGATGTGGTTATCACATTCAGATCAAAGGAAGAGAGGGCAATGAAAATACTAGAGTGCTATTTGGTAACACTTACGTTTTTAGTTTTCTATTTATATTTATAAAAATTTTAAAAACTCAAATAAAAATTTGTTTGGTAAAATTTTTGATTTATAAATCAGTGATCTCATTTTATAAATTTGGCCAAAAAATGAAAATACAAAAAATGTGTTTCCATTTTGAGTTTTCAGTTTTTTTTTTTTACCACCCAACACTAGCAACCACCTGCCACCATTTTCCTCCACCACCACCACCCACCACCCATCTCCCACCACCACCACCTGCCATCAACACTCACCACCCACTTGCCACCACCACCCGCCACCACCTACCTGCTACCTACTTGCCACCACCACCCACCCCTCGCCACCACCACCCATCACCCACCTGTCACCCACCACCCGCCACCTACTTGCCACCACCACTCACCACCCATCTGCAACCACTATCCACTACCTACCACCCACCACCACCACCACTGCCACCCGCCACCGCCACCACCACCACCACCCACCACCCACCCGCCACCCACCACCACCACTACCACCCACTGCACCACCCACCTACCCACCCACCACCACTACCACCCACCCACCCACCCACCACCACCACCACCACCCGCCATTCGCCACCACCACTATCACCACCCACTGCCACCACCCACCACCGCCACCGCCACCCATCCACCAACCATCACCACCCGCTACCACCACCCACCACCACTAGCCATCCATCACCCACCTGCCACCATCACCACCGTCGCCACCGCCGCCACCACCACTACCCACTCGCTATCACCCACCACCCACCACCGTCACCCATCCATCCACCACCACCCCCCCCCGCCACCTACCACCACCCACCACCACCACCATCCGCCATCCGCCACCCACCTGCCATCACTACCACCCACTCGCTACCACCCACAACTCGCCACTGTCACCCACCCACCCACCATCACCATCCGCTACCTACTTGCCACCACCGCCACCCATCCGTCACCACCACCTACCACCACCCACCATCCGCCACCCATCCGCCACCACCACCCACTACTCCGCCACCACTACCACCACCACCTACTCGCTACCACCCACCACCCGCCACCGCCACCGCCACCGTCACCCACCTACCTACCACCACCACCCCCGCCACCACCAGCTACCCACTATCCGCCGTCACCACTTTCCACCACCATCTTCCACCACCACTTGCCATTTCTCACTCTTTTTTATATTTTTAAATTTTTTTAAACATTTTGTCAATTACCAAACATGTTTGTAGTTTATGTTTTTCTAAAAATTAACAAAAAATAAACAAAAACCAGTTTATAAAATTTTTGTAAATATAAACTGAAAACGTAAACGTTACCAAACACACCCTAGCTATTAAAGAGCTGATCTTGGATTGGTGCAAAGATATTGCTGAAGAAAAACCTGGGTAGGTACTGGAGCAGGAAATATGTGTATGGCTTAGTTGCTATGGCATCCTATTACACCTGTGGAATAGTTCCAATCTAAGAAAAATAGGTGGGGTCTGGGGGCAAGTGTTGTGTTCTGAAGGAGATATGAGCCAACCAATGTCCTTTGTGTGTGCAAAGATTAAGGTCTCCACTAAATGTATGGAACCCATAAATTTTGTAAATTTAGAATGCAGAGGGATGGTGTATCCAGTGAGAGTTTGCGAAAAACAGGTGGTAACTGTGAGAACATTGAAACTTACTTGTAGATGTAATAAGATTCAAGATGTTGATGAGTTTGGTAGCTCAAATGTGTTGGGGAAACAAAGTGAGGGTGGAAACTACGGGAATGATGAAAATGATGATGTTGATATGAATGATGAATCAGCTGCTGATCTGGATGTTGGATATGATGTAGCCTAAGAAACCAGGCCAGGTGGTCGTAGTTGGAGTATGGAGGTGGAAAATGTGGCATGCCAGAGGAGTGTAGAGGAAGCTAAAGATATTCGAAGTGATGGGAGGAAAGTAATGAGTGCTGAGACCCGCAATAAAATGATGGAAATGCGAAACCAGAGGATCAGCTCTACAGAGGAGATGGTTGTCAGTCAAAGTTTGGAAAATCAAGTGTGTACGCCAAGTTATGTTAGAAGTCTTGGTGGGTCAAGCCTAGAAAGGCCTGGTGTGAATATTGAAGTGATTTTGGGCCAGAATAATACACTAAAGTAAATGGGTGGGCTTTGTCAATCACGAACTGGGTTGGGGCAGCAGGAGTTAATTGGAAGAAATAAATCTGTTGAATTAGGGCCATGTGGGAGAGTGTCAAGTCTTTCTGAAGCCCATGAGAAGGATCCAAGTAGTAGACATTCAAGACATAGGAAAGGGAAAGAAAAGATTAGCAGCAGGAGAAAATCTAATTAGAATTTTCTAAGAAGAAGACCCTTCGAGCAAATGAGGAAGTATAGGAGCAAAGGTGCTTCAACTAGTAGAGCCTTACCCAGGGCTGCAGTCTGACGAGCAGCAGTGGCGGCAATGTCCCTATCTGCATCAATAGAGGGTGGAGTTAATAAAGGGAGGGTTGTCCTGAATGAAGCTGAAGCAACTCTGAAAATGGGGGAAGTTCTCGGTGTACAGTTTAATGGAAAGAGAGCTGAAGTGCTGGAGAAAATAGTAGATCTCGAATTGAAAGATACAGAGCGTATTGAAGGGGGGAAAGAAAGTTGGGGTATAAAGTACACTAACTGGGGAGATAAATAGGTGCAAACATGTTAATTATGAAGATTCTTTCATGGAATGTTAAAGGGTTAAGGAGGAAGGAGAAGAGAGGCAAAGTAAAAAAGCTTTTAAAGGAGAGGAATGTAGATATTGCATTGTTCCAAGAGACAAAAAAGTTAGAATTAACAGAGGAAGAAGTCAGATCTGTGTGGGTTAGAGGCAAAATGGAGTTCATGGTAGTGGATATAGGCTCTGCAGGGGGCTTACTGTGCATATGGAACCCAGATGTCTTCCAAGTAAAGGACTGCTGCAGTAATAGAAGATTCATCTTATTATCAGGATTTCATTATTAATCTGAGGCAAATTAGGAGGTGCTTGGGAGGGGCTATTGTTGATATGTAGTGATGGTTGGAATGTGTTGATCTGCTGTTGACTGCTACTGTTTTGGGTCTGATGTGCATATGTAGTGGTGGTGGGGTAGTGTTAGCTTGGGTGAAACTCTACATCTTTGTGTTGAATTTCTGAAGTAAGAATGCTGCTTTGCTCTCAACTATAGTGTTGGTTGGGTTGTGATAGCTTGGGTGAAGCTTTGCACCTCTGTGTTGAAGCTTTGAAGTGTGTTTGCTGATGGGTATTGTAATAACCCGACCCTCATCTATGATCTTGGTGTACTTTTAGCTTCCTTATTCAGTATATTTATATGCTTATTGTGAATTTCCATGTGGAATTATGGTTAAGTAAGTAAATTCCAAGTTTAAAAGAAGTCTATCTGTTTCACAAGAAAACTATCTGTCACCATTAACACGTTTGACTTAGAAATTGGGCATCTTAACGTCTTAATTATCTGAAATTGATTATATATCTGTGATCAGCATAATTTTCTGGTAATATTAAGTACGTTTACAAAATTTCAATTTCGGAATGATTAAACGATTCAATTTTGTCTTATTCTCTTATAAGGATATATCTATATATATATGCTCTTGTTGATTTAGAACCAACAAAAATATCTTCTTAAAAGAGGGAAAAACGTGAGAGTTGGGGGAGAGGCTCTCCAAATGAAGGAATTGGGAGATTTTGGTGAAGATTGGTTAGATTTAACTCAAGGTATGGAAAATTCTTTATCTAGTCCCTCTTTCTTGATCTTGATTGGGAATTCTTCTTGTATTTGGGAAGTTAAGAATGATGATGAGAGTTTATGTGATCATCTATGTTGGAGAACCAAATTGAGTTATGGAGGGGGATCTATCCCTTATTTTCTTGCTATTCCTGAGAATATTCAACTGTGAATTTGAATTAGAAGCTTAGATAACTTTATATGTATATATGTGTGTAAATCCAATTGGAAAGATTATGGTTGATTGCGTATGGATTGAATGAGTGAAAGAGAAAAGAGGGTTGTAATTGGTGTGTTGTGTGATTTAACACCTTCATTTGATGTTAGACCCATTGGAAGGTTTTGTTTTGCGTTGTAAACGATGGATTGCGATTTTGAATGTCAAATTGAACTCAAATTCAAGTTCAATTTCAGAATTTTGCTTGGTCCGCTCGAGCGGAGGAAGGCCCGCTCGAGCGAGAAAATTGACCTTCCAGCAGTTTTGTGCTCAGATATTCGGCCGAGCGGCCAAAGTGGCGCCGAGGAAGGCTTAATTTCGCATAAAAATATGTTTGTTCGGGCTTATGCTTGATCCTTTGGTATTTTTAGAATATTTTTCGATGACTTTATAATGATTGTAAATGCATGCAAAGTGTAATGGTTCAGGAAATGATTTAAGAAAGGAAAAGAGAACTAATGTGCATTGATTATGTACAGGACGTATTCCAGGAGAAAGCAACACGTTGTCTCAACGCTGTGAGTAATAATGCATTATATATATATTATGTATTTGTTCTGTATGACATAATTGTAAATTATGTATTGATCTGGAAATGAAAAGTGTGCCGCAAGGCTATCTCACAGCCGCAAGGCTACCTGTTGTCTTACAGCCGCAAGGCTACCTGTTGTGCCGCAAGGCTATCACATTGTGCCGCTAAGGCTACCCGTTGCCGAAGGCTATCTCACAGGCAAAGAAGGCTACCTCGTGCCGAAGGCTATCTCACAGCCGCAAGAAGGCTACCTGCGCCGAAGGCTATCCGCCAACAGGCCGATCTGTTATTTCTGTAATTGATTTTGGTACATATACTAAGGTGCATTATGATTTTATTATTGCGCACTATTATTCACTGAGCTTGTCTCATTCCATATGTTGTCTCGATTTCAGAGGAGCTACTTGGAGAGTCAGTTTCTAGCGTTACTCGTGCATTTTGTCACCTTAAGGATAACCAGGCACAGGAGGGAACCCTTACATATTAGACCAGTTTTCTTTGTATATGTACTTTTTGGTATCCGTGTTGCTAGTCAAGGTTATTGTATCTACTGTTTTGAGTGCCTAATATCTGGGCTGGATTTGTAGATGTTTTGTAACCTATTTCTGTGTGCATGTTTGCCTTTTGTTAAATCTCAAATGGTCCCGGTTTTTGGTAGTTGCTCAATGGATGTGTCTGCTTATTGTTATTTAAAAATTTATCGCTTCCGCCTGTGCCCCAAACGCCGCTCATCATAGGTCATTCTGCTCGTTCTCGATTGGTCATGCCCAAACCTTTTAGGTGTTCGGTCGCGGATTAGTGGTATCAGAGCACGAGTTGCTATCTCACACACGGATCCATTGAGCTCTAGGATGTCTAGGAAAGCGTTAGGCAACTTGCATGACATCCAGAAAATACATGGAAGATCGATGGCAACGTTAAGTGTACTCTGATATGGCTAACAATTTTGATTTATGTCTACAGTATAAGTGAGTATTGTGTAGGTAACGGTGAAAATAAGGATAAAGGATTCTACCTCCGCCGGAAAAAAAAAAAAAGAATAGAAACATGGTTGGTGGACTATGTAAGTCATGTAGATGGGATCAGATCAATAGAATTGCTCGGTGGAAATAGGGTAAGAATTTGAGCCGATCGGTAAGACAATTTATATGTTTACGATTATGTGAATTTTATGTTATTAGTTGATATTGACGGATTGATTGATATCTCAGAAAAAAAATGATAGCAAAAGATTGAGCTTTCTAGCATCTGTTTAGTCAATTGCTTACACCTTAAGCATGGATATTCCTAAGACTTATTGATTAAATAAGATAATATATGTAATGTGTACTTTTGTAGTATAGCCAATGTTCTCCTTATTATAGCAATGTTTAAACCTATGAGGTTATTATAATTAGACCTTTAATAAGAATAAATGTTACACGACGCTTTTGTAATGTGTTGAGAATGACTAGTTGTGATAGGAAGTCATACGATAGAGATTCTTGTAGTGATGTACGAAAAATGATTGAATATAACCTTGTTCCCGCCAATAAGTCATAATGAAATAAGAGAATGACGCATATATTAGTTATGTTTGGACATTTGGGTATTGACCTTGAACCGGTTTGGTCAAATACTATGAATTATGATTTTGAAGGAAGTTACAAGAGTTCGTGAGCCGAGAAAATTATTGTCAACGTCCGATAGGGACCAAGGGATTTGTTCATGCCAATTTGAAACTGTAACTTATTCTGTTATGTGTAACATGTAATTCGTGATTAAGATTTCTTATAAAGAATGATTGACCAACATGAGGAATGTTACCCCCATTATGAGCCTGCTTATATAACTTGACACAAGGTGGGTGCTTATTAATTATTTTGAGACTGAAGCTAAATGATTGATACTTTGACAAGTTACTGCAAGAATTAAATTTTTTTTATGTATGTTTATAATTTATGATTGTGAAAGCCTTCAAGTGTGGATCGTTCTGTATGACATTGTGAACTCGAGTAGAAACAATGGAATTGGGAATATGCTATGTTAATGGTTGGTTGAGACCTTTACCACTTATTGTCAATTGACACGAATATGAACGATATTCAATACGTGGTTACGCATTGCTTCATGATAAATATCATGGTCTGTTTAGTTTTGACATTACCAAATTAGGATGAATATAAGAACTATGTAGCTCAATCTAGTGGTACCCATGTACGGGAAGTAACTGGATACACTACTTATATAACATAACTAAGCTGCATGTTGGTCTGTAATTTCTGTATGCTTTTGAAATTATTCTGTCGTGTCCATAATGAATAGTAACCGTCTATTACCTGTAAGCAAACTAAATTGTTTCTTAACGAATAAATGAAACTAGGGACATTTGTAAGTCAAGGTATCTGTATATCGTTAAGATTAATGTATTGCGTTACGTATGGACCCGAGGGTGCTTATAAAGGTTTATCCTCATTATGTAACCCACATTAAAATGTGCACTGTGTTATCTTTGATAAACGTTCTATAAGACATGAAATAGCAAGAAATATTCCATCATCTAATATCTTACGTTTTGAATTAATGACTGATTGACTATGTACATAAAAGTAATCACTAGCCTTAGCATAAGGCCCTTCCCCGGGAGTATGTATAATCAAACATGACTTCTACTCTTTATTTATGATTCAAGCATAACAAGAATAGATATAAATTATTCCTGTTTATCCGCTTCGTTTATGCTATGTTATGACATGATGTTGATTTTGACTTATGGTTTTATCTTTGAATGGCTTCCTTTGATGATGGAAAAAAAAAAAAATGATTGTCCTATCTGTTTCTAATATCCGGATCCGAATTATCATAATGTGATTAAGTGTCTATCATGGTACATTTGCAAGATGTATGGTGTATTCTCATAACTATCGATTTAAGATATGATTCTTTCTGTGTTATGGTACCTAGAGATGAAGCTATGTGAAACTTATGATGCGTAATGTGACCTTTCTTTCTGTCGTATTGATCTTATTACGAGATACTTATTAAAGAAAGATGTTACACCTTATGGTTACGATTAATTAATTAAGCATGATTTTGAATTCGATTCCTAGTTTTGATTTTAAGCGGTTTTCTTTGATACTGATTGGGATTCTTCTTCCCAACGCTTTGATCTTATCTAGAATTAGTTATATAGTCTTGACTCAATATAATGATATGCTGTTGGTATGTTTTCCAAAATAGTAAGAGACTAGAAATTACTGATGAAGCTAATGGCTACATGCCTAAGTGATTTATTGTAACTGCTGGTATGGAATATACTTGTTTTTATTTTAGGCAAAACTCTGTTTAGTAGACCTGATGTCTGATTTAATTGTGCATCACCAGATTTGACTCTAACCAAGTAATTAATTTATTTAATTTATAGTTATATTTATTAAGCAGATCCAGCCTTGTAATGACATGACTAAGTTACTATAACGGTATGTCTGCATGAAAAGTTGTACGTTATTCGCTTTGGTAACACCGTACTTATTTGATTTGGAATATGGTCCGTTTGTGCTACATATGGAGAAATGCAACTAAGAAGAATGACCATTATTGACTTGGAGTCTACTCCCATTTTTCTAATCTTATCCAGAAGTAGTAGATTTGATGTTGAAGCAATGGACCGATTTGACCGTGATATGTTTCGGAGAAAGAGAAATATTAGAAATTAAAAATGAAACTGGTAACTATATACTTAGACAACTCACAGATCGATAAATAACATGTATCTTGCCAATTGGACAAGATCTTGCTTAAACGACTCAAACTTGATTTACTTGTGCATACCTATATATGAATCTAGTCATGTAATTAATTTCTTTTAGAACCTCAGATATGCCTTTAATTAACGACTCGTCTCTGAGTGGCTTATGACTTGACCTAAAGAATTACTTAACTGACTAACTTGAACATAAACCTTCTAATGACATTTGCATTTGACTTATGACTATCAGGATAATCTAATTATGAATGTTTTTGTAACCTAAATTAATGTATGTTATGGAAATGCATGAGGAGTATGTTTAATTTGTTCTGTATATAAAAAAAAAAAAAAAAAATCGTATTTTGGTATATGAGTTTGGCATATGAGGAAGGATGCTATGGAACCTACTTACAGAAGATTTTAGGCCCTAAGTATGCTACAACAGACTCTTGTGATCCTATTCTATTTGGTGTATGCATACAACTAGGAGATGCTCATTATTTGACACAATTGTGTGGAATACCCCGTTAGTTTGTGAACGATGTGAACTGAAGATTTCATGAACAGAATTACATTTTCATAAAAAAAAAGTAAGTAGCAAGTTTGAGGGACCAAACTTATTTTAAGGGGGGGAGAGTGTAATAACCCGACCCTCATCTATGATCTTGGTGTACTTTTAGCTTCCTTATTCAGTATATTTATATGCTTATTGTGAATTTCCATGTGGAATTATGGTTAAGTAAGTAAATTCCAAGTTTAAAAGAAGTCTATCTGTTTCACAAGAAAACTATCTGTCACCATTAACACGTTTGACTTAGAAATTGGGCATCTTAACGTCTTAATTATCTGAAATTGATTATATATCTGTGATCAGCATAATTTTCTCGATAATATTACACGCTACAAAATTTCAATTTTAATGATTAAACGATTCAATTTTGTCTTATTCTCTTCTACGGATATTTCTATATATACATGCTCTTGTTGATTTAGAACCAACAAAAATATCTTCTTAAAAGAGGGAAAAACGTGAGAGTTGGGGGAGAGGCTCTCCAAATGAAGGAATTGGGAGATTTTGGTGAAGATTGGTTAGATTTAACTCAAGGTATGGAAAATTCTTTATCTAGTCCCTCTTTCTTGATCTTGATTGGGAATTCTTCTTGTATTTGGGAAGTTAAGAATGATGATGAGAGTTTATGTGATCATCTATGTTGGAGAACCAAATTGAGTTATGGAGGGGGATCTATCTCTTATTTTCTTGCTATTCCTGAGAATATTCAACTGTGAATTTGAATTAGAAGCTTAGATAACTTTATATGCATATATGTGTGTAAATCCAATTGGAAAGATTATGGTTGATTGCGTATGGATTGAATGAGTGAAAGAGAAAAGAGGGTTGTAATTGGTGTGTTGTGTGATTTAACACCTTCATTTGATGTTAGACCCATTGGAAGGTTTTGTTTTGCGTTGTAAACGATGGATTGCAGCTTTGAATGTCAAATTGGAACTCAAATTCGAAGTTCTGAATTTCAGAATTTTGCTTGGTCCGCTCGAGCGGAGGAAGGCCCGCTCGAGCGAGAAAATTGACCTTCCAGCAGTTTTGTGTTCAGATACCGGCCGAAAGGCCAAAGTGGCGCTCGAGCGGGAAGGCTTAATTTCAGACAAAAATATGTTTGTTCAGTTTTGCGTGCTTGATCCTTTGGTATTTTTAGAATATTTTTCTGATGACTTTATAATGATTGTAAATGCATGCAAAGTGTAATGGTTCAGGAAATGATTTAAGAAAGGAAAAGAGAACTAATGTGCATTGATTATGTACAGGACGTATTCCAGGAGAAAGCAACACGTTGTCTCAACGCTGTGAGTAATAATGCATTACATATATATTATGTATCTGTTCTGTATGACATAATTGTAAATTATGTAGTGATCCGAAATGAAAAGATCCGCATATCTGTTGTGCCGCAAGGCTATCTGTGCCGCAAGGCTACAGCCGTTGTCATAGCCGAAGGCTATTCATACAGCCGCAAGGCTATCTGTTGTGCCGCAAGGCTACACTGTCTTAGAAAGGCTACATTGTCGACAAGGCTACTGTCTTGAAAAGGCTATCTGTTGTGCCGCAAGGCTACCTGTGCCGAAAGGCTATCTGGGCCAACAGGCCGATCTGTTATTTCTGTAATTGATTTTGGTACATATACTAAGGTGCATTATGATTTTATTATTGCGCACTATTATTCACTGAGCTTGTCTCATTCCATATGTTGTCTGATTCTGTAGGAGCCAGCTTGGGGAGCTGTTCTAGCGTTACCTCGTGCATTTTGTCAGCTTAAGGATAACCAGGCACAGGAGGGAACCCTTACATATTAGACCAGTTTTCTTTGTATATGTACTTTTTGGTATCCGTGTTGCTAGTCAAGGTTATTGTATCTACTGTTTTGAGTGCCTAATATCTGGGCTGGATTTGTAGATGTTTTGTAACCTATTTCTGTGTGCATGTTTGCCTTTTGTTAAATCTCGAAATGGTCCTGGTTTTTGGTAGTTGCTCAATGGATGTGTCTGTTTATTGTTATTTAAAAATTTACTGCTTCCGCCCAGGCCCCAAACGCTGTTCATCATAGGTCATTCTGTCTGTTCCTGATTGGGTCATGCCCAAACCTTTTAGGGGCAGGTTCGGGTCGTGACAGGTATAGCTCTGCATCTGATGTGTGTTTGATGAAGTGTGTCTGTTGACTATGCTGCTTAGCCCCTTTTTTTTGCCTCTTTTTGTGTTTTCTGTTTTTTTTTCTGTTTTTTTTCCTTACTGTTGGACTGTAGTTTTGTTTGCTGGTTTGTTGGTTTCTCACCAACTGGCGCTTGGAGTTTTGTGATAGCTCCAAGTTCCTCTTTATTGATGCATTGTATCATACTCAGTATGCTTCCATCAATAAAGATTTCTTTTGCCGATCAAAAAAAATATATATATATATATATATTCTTATTAGTAAGATAGTACTCTTTCAAGTTTAAGTGATCTTCCTACTTAAAAACTAAAATAAATTAAAATAAAATCTTCATCATCGTTGTTATTTAAACCATTTAAGCTAATAATTTCTCTTCATTATTGGTGACATAGTTCAGAATACCATGTGAAGCTTTGAAACACTGCGAATATAACATGCAAACTCCTTCAAAATTTCAAAGTCCCTCCCTCAAAGAATATTCCTAGTTTTATATCATCTGGCCAGTGGAGTAAATTAAAGAAGAAGAAAAAGATGAAAAAAATAAATAAATAACAGAAATGGCCTCTTCCCTTTTTCTTTGTTTTTCTTTTTCCCTTCTTTTTTGCCTTGTTTTAGTTTTTTTGTCATACATCAAACTTTATTTGTAGGGTAAAGTACTCGTCTATTTTTCTTCCACTTCATTATCATCTTCTCTTCTACGTGCCCACCATGATTTAGCGAAAAGAAATGGCTAGAGGAGCGGCTATTTAGACTGCTGATTGCGCCTATTAAGAAGAAAAGCCGTGATTAATTACCCTTTGCAAATAGCTTATGTTAATTAAATATGAATTTTGTCCATAAAAAAAATAAATATGATTTACTTTCCAAAATGTGTAGCTTGTGTTTTGAAAAAGTAGATGGAAATTAGGTAATTTTCTATCATACTAGAAGTTGAATTTTCTAGTAGTGGAATAGTAGTCAAATATTAGAGCCATTGTATCCAGATTCAAGGATTAAAGTCAAGCTGTTCTGCACAATCTTTTCACTACTTTTTTATTCTTTTTTATTCTTTTTCTTTTTTTTATTTTCTTCTTTTTGGGCTCTCCCTTTTCTCTTTGAAAACTAGAGAGACCAGAAGGATTACTCTTGGATGGACCCTTCAGTGGGAGGGAAGAAAGTGAATATATTTTTTTTAAAGGAAACTTTTGAACCTACAAAGACAGTAAAGAAGTAAAGAACCGAGTAATGTATTTGTATCCTATTAAGGACTTCATGGCAACATATGTAACCAAAATGTGTTTCACTTTCTGCTGGTTTTAGTTAACTGTTTGTTTCCCAAGTGATACTATTGATGATCCAAAATGAAGTGCTCAAATATTAGTGGCATGGTTTAGAGCATCTCCAATGGTGAATTTCTTTTTTCATCAAATCTGAGAAAAAACAGGACGATTTTCTCAATTTGATACCACTGGCTCCAACGGTGAACTTTCATCAAATCTGTGCTGGGACAACCGATTGGTCGACCGGTAAGGGCAAAAAATATATATTTATATTTTTTTGCATTGTTTGAACCTTTTTTTTGAACTATTTGAACCCTTTAGTAGTCGATCGGCTGGTCGACCGGTAAGGCAAATTTTTTTTTTTTTTTTTGAATTGTTTGAACCTATAAGTTTGAACTATTTGAACTTTTTAGTGGTCGACCGGTTAGTCAACCGGCCGGACAACCGGCTGGTCGACCGGTTCCTCTCCCCCAACGATAACAAACAGTAATTTGTTGAAATCTGGGCGTGTTCTTACTTTAGTGAAATGTTTGGTGAATTCTCGATTTAATACCGATTTGGTGAAACCATTGGAGCTCCAAACAGTAACTTGGCGAACCGTTGGAGATGGTCTTATTGCAAATCATCAAAATTACAAATTAATGAGTGCTATGCATAATGAAAACAAAGTTTGCCAACAAATGGGAGAGTATTTTTAGAAGATGGGGCCAGTGGCAAGTGAATGGAAGATATATTTTAGGTAAATTATACTCTCCAAGCTTTGGAAAAAATACAATAAACTTTACAGCATGATAAAATTATACTGACTTTTATTTTAGTTGATTATTTGACTTTTAATGAAAAGACATGTAAAAAAATAGAGAGAATGATATGATGGAACGATTTGTTTTATTAACTATTTTAACTTGAGATAGGCCATTCCAAACACCTCCATAAATGATATGAAGACAGAAAGATACATAAGATAAAATATACATTTCCATGTAAAATGATAATATTATTTTTCATTCATACCACTATTATAATAATAATAATAATAATAATAATAATAATAATAATAATAATAATAATTGGGTCAAGTGTTATATGAATTAAAAATCCTAAAGGTGCCTAGTGTAATTATGCCGAATTTGTGGAGATTAATATCTTTTCTCCAAACCTCACGGAAGGTCAGTGTAATTTATCCTTACATTTTTAACAGAAATACTACCACCCCCCCTCCCCCCTTAAAAAAAAAAAAATACTCAAAAAAGTGTTCATATAGATTTAAATTGGGTATAATGTGAGTCATACCTAGAATGAATCTAATTCATGCATTTTAAATTTTGGATAAATTGCAAACACATCCCTTTAGGTTTATCAAATATACAGATTTTCTTATCATGTTCTGGAAATTATAAATACCCTCTTATCAGAATTTTTCTTGCAACTAACTTAATAGGGGAAAAAAAATTACCCAAATATCCTCTAATACTAAAATAAAATTATCATACTATCCTCATTTTCACTCATCCACCATCAAAACTCTCTTTCTATACCACCACAATATTTCTCCAACCATTCTCAATGACACACCAAATGCTTGTAAACAATAATACCAGTAGTGTAAATGAAGAGTGAAAAAGGGTTGTGTGATGGTTGGGCAAAATACTATTACTAGTTGAGAGAAAATGAGAAATAAAGGAATTTAAGATAGAAAAAAATAAAGTGCTTAACTTCATAAAGGTTAAAATGCTACTTGTGTCATTTACTCTATTAATTTGACTTAATAGTTGATTATCAGATTGGGCAATTTATTATATGATTGAAAACCTTAAAGAGTGAGATGTAATTTCTTAAATGTAATGAGAGAATTTGTATTTTTAATAAATTTTAAGGGTGCATTTATAATTTATCCTTAATTTTTTGACCTTTTAAAAATATTTTTTTAAATATATAGTATTATTTAAAATTTTAAAATATCTGGAGGAGTGGGGTTTCGTGAATCACCATCAATAAGTTTTTCAAGGTTATCATGAGTATTAGAATATATATCATTAAATGAAAAAGAACATTGAATGTATAGGAACTCAAATTTGTAGGATATCATTAGTGTAAATAAAAATGACCTAAAGCCCAACGGATCTAAGCTGTCCAAATTTAGACCAAATCAAATGAAGGTTAATTATGATAAGCTCATTGGATATTAAGGATTGAATCATTATCATTTTATTTCTTGTTCACAGTTGTAGCCCTCAAAAGGGTCCACATGTTTTTTATATTTCCTCCTTTTTTTCGCAAAAATTAAAAATAAAATTAAAATTCAAAAGGCAATAAAGAAAGTTTGTGAGGACACATGGCACTCTCCAGTTGGAAGGGTGGCCGCGCTGCTTGACATAATGAGGTAGCTTATCAAAAGAGATTTAAGAGCTGAGCCCCACAATAGTAATGTGATGATCAATCTCTTTGGGAATTTGGGCCTCCCTACCAAGCTCCCCTTGCCACTCTTTCCACTTCATAATCATACCTGTATTACCTTTGGTCATCAACATATGATACCAACACTGTATTGTACAGATTACTCTAAATTAATGTTAAAAAAACCTTACGAACTGTTGTTAGTGTTAAATATATATATATATATATAAAGTGTATTAAAATGTGTAAAGAATTAATAAAAATATATGAAAGTATTTTCAGATATAGAAAATGTGTATTGAGATTATTAACATTTTGACTTTATGTAATTCTTTATTGACCAAAAAAAAAAAAGGATTTGTGTGTAAAGAGGAAAGAAGATAAATCATGGCGCCCTGGTTCGTAGGGATGTAATAATGGCCCCTTGGCCGTCTGGCCCAGATCTGGCCGGGCCCAAGCGGGCCTCGTGGGCTCTTTTTTTAGCTCGCCAGACCGAGTATGGACCAAAAAAGAGACCCAAGCCCAAGCATACTCATAATAAGGCCTAGGGCTTGGACTAGGGCCACGGGCCAGGGCTTAGTCAGGCCTTTTTTTTAATTAGGAATAAAAAAAAAAATTATACTAGGATATTTTAGTTAAGATTAATGAGATATTCTGTTTGGTTTTGTTTCATAGTGATATTTAAATTTAATTATGTATGGCTTATATTTTTTTAATTATGAACTTATAACTAAAAAGTATGCAATTATGTAATTTTTTTTCTTTCGATATGAATAATTTTATACATATAAAATGAAATTTTCAATATTACAATATTAAATTATTTATATAACATTTATTGAATGAATAATTTATACTTTCAAAATGAAATAAAATATTACAAAAATTGATATTATTAAATAAAATAGGTGTAGATTATTGATGATGGTAGAGCAATTACATCACTATAGGTCAAGTACATCTCAATTAGGTTAGCACCTACTAACCTACCAATCATTTATATTATACTCCACCTTAATAATCTAATACAAAAAAATAATAATAATAAATAAATAAATAAAATGAAATAATAAAAAATAAATTAGTAATCAATCAACAGCGGAGACAGACATTTTAGTAGCATTACCTGAGAATATGTCATCTAAATCATTTTCAATTCGCTCATTTTCATTATAATTTTGTTTTTTTGTAAACACATGCATATGATATCTGGATATCATCAGTGCTTTAACCATTTTGGGTAAGAGCCTGCTTCGGTAATCGCTCAGTACTCCTCCATCTATACTAAAAGTTATTTCCAAAGTAACTGTAAAAATAAAAACAGTTAGTACATCACAAGTCATCTGTGAAACCACAGGCCACATAGTTTCATTTGTTTTCCACCATTCCTAAATGTCAAAATTATCGGAATCATCCACTGACGAGCTTTTCAAATAACGTTGTAGTTCAGAACTATTTACACTTGTATGTCGAGATATTCTTCTACTTTTTATTGCTGAAAAAACACTTAATCTCCCGTCTTGAAATGAGACTGCTAGTGTAGTGTGTGTTGGTGTATTTATAGATGCAACGGTCTTGCATTCTTCAAATAATCTGTTGTATGTTTGCATAATAAGGGCAAACTATGTTTGATCAACAAAAAGACGTTCTAAAAATTCTTATAAACCAATTTCTTTACACCTAGGATCAATTATTATGGCTAAACCTAATAGATAAGGCAAATGATCAAAATATTTATCAAATTTTATTTTCATTAAAGTAATAATGGTTACATAATATTCATTATCCATATATTTTATGAAAATTTTAATTATTGCTTCTAGCACATGTAAAACAAATGGTGAATTAGGAATATATATATATATATATATAAATAATTTTGTTGAAATATCAAAAAAAAAATTAAAAATCTTTATATAAAGCTACTTGGTATCAATTAAGTTCTGTGGGAGTCAGTACTCCTCCTATTGATGTTGTTGCGAAAAATAAATTTACTGCACTTCTTTGTTTACAAGTTATTTTTAACATATCATATGTTGAATTCCACCTACTATCTATATCTACAATTAATTTTTCAAATGACATATTTTCTCGTTGACAAATTTTTTTATATTCCGAAATTCGATTAGCAGATGACATAATAGTAACAACTGTATTTTTTATTACAAGTACAGAAGTCTTGTATACATGCATAACTTCTTTAACAATCAAATTTAAAATATAAGCATAACAATGAACATGAAATAAATCACCATCAACAAGTTATTGTAAAGTTGATTTTAAATTGGTTACAATTTGATTATAATATGTTGCATTATCTGTTGAGGATATTGCATCAAAGCCATCAGCCATCAAAGCCCAAGCATAGCAAATTTCTGCTTGCTTCAAAGAAGTTTTAGCTAGCTCAAAACAGATAACAGTTAGACAGTTTGATAGTTTGGTAGATGGTTAGACAGTTACAAGAATTAGCACATGTGTTTTAGATACATATCTCTTGTATAGATATAGTTGTAACACTATATATATGAGTATAGCTTGTACATTGAAAGTATTGAATAAGAAATTCATCTCGCGATCATGCATCTCACGGTAGATCCTCTTACAGAGGAGAAAGAGGAAGCAGATATTACAGAGGAGCCAATGGTAATGGCAGATTCTCTGGTCATTACACTCGAGGAAGAGGAAGATATTCACCAAATTCTCCTCACACCTCTCACGTTTGTCAAATTTGTGGCGGTTTTAGTTATCTAGCTCTTGATTGTTGGCACCGAATGGACTTTCAGTATCACTCTCAATATCAGTTCTTGTCTCATAATGTCAATCCCAATGGTTATTCATCATCTGCTCCTAGGGCCTTTGTTGCTTCTTCATCTGCAGATGTCTTATCATCTGCATCAGTCCCACGGTACCTAGACTCTGCTGCTACTGATCACATCACCAATGATCTTAATAATCTGTCCTATTATCAACCATATCAAGGTACTGATCAGGTCACTATTAGAGATGGCACTTCTGTCCCTATCAATCACACTGGTAACGGACTTTTACCTACTCCACATCATTCATTTTGACTTAACAATATTCTTCATTCATCATCTATTTCTTCCAATCTTGTTTCTGTTCAAAAGTTAGCTTAGGATAATCATTGCATCATAACATTTGATGAGTCTAACTTTGTGATTCAGGACAAAATTACAAAGAAAGTTCTTCACAAGAGATGTAACATCAATGGACTCTATCATTTTCTGCCATCTATTTCTGCATCTGCTGCTTCACCAGTTTGTTCACAAGCTTTTGTTACTAGTACTAATAAATCTACTGATAGGTCTACTTTAGTTACACCTATTATTTGGCATAATAGACTAGGCCACCCATCATCTGTAAAATTTCATCATCTTCAACATCATTTGCATCTTAAATCTGTACCTCTTGCTACTCAAGATTGTGTAGATTGTTGTGTTGCTAAAAGTCATCGCCTTCCTTTTCATTTGTCCAATTCAAGTGTAAATAAGCCTCTTTCTCTTATTTATAGTGATGTTTGGGGCCCTTTTCATTCTTCTTCTACTTACAAATACTATGTGATTTTTGTGGATGATTTTAGTAAATTTACTTGGTTGTATCCTCTAGTCTACAAAAGTGAGGTCTATGACAAATTTTTGGAATTCAAAACTTATGTTGAGAAATAATTTGATACTGTTTTAAAGATATTTCGTACTGATAGAGGAACTGAGTTTTGTAATAATAAAATGAAGAACTTTATTGTTGCTAATGGCATTATTCACCAACATTCTTGCCCATACACTCTACCACAAAATGGCACTGCTGAAAGAAAACATAGGCATATCACAGAAATAGCAGTTGCACTAATTCATCATTTCTCCATGCCTCTTAAATTCTGGTTTGAAGCAGTTGTTGCTGTTACTTACTTGATCAATAGACTTCCTTCTACTCAGCTGCAGCATTAATCTCCTTTTAAAGTTTTATTTCATCATCCTCAAGATTACTCTTTTCTTAGGGTTTTTGGTTGTCTCTGTTATCCTTGGCTTCAGCCTTATTCCTCCACTAAACTTCATCCTAAGTCTTTACCTTGTGTTTTTCTTGGTTATCATCCCTTTGCTAAGGGGTACAGGTGTCTTGATCCCATTTCTGGCTGGATTTATCTTTCTAGACATGTTCTTTTCAATGAATCTATCTTTCTTTTTAAGCAAATGTCCTCTACCTCTTCTTCTCTTCCTTTACCTCAAATTCAATCTTTCTTTTGGTCTACTATCTCTACTCCATCTTCTTCAGCTCCAGCGCCAGCCGCAGCTACAGTCATCTCATCAACTTCTCAGTCTACTTCTCTAGTTTTTCCATCACCAGCAGCTCCACCAGTATCTCTATCTGCTCCTCTGTCTGCTTCTACAACATTTCCATCAGCTACGGTTTCACCAGCATCTCTGTCTGCTCCTTCAGCAACAGAAGCAACTCTATCTGTTCAGTCTCTTGTTTGGCCCCATTGTGGTCCTTCTTCTTCTATTCCTATTGATTCCCTCTCAGTCCACTTACCATTACTTCTCCCTGCAACTACCAATGTTCATCCCATGATTACGCGGTCTAAACTCTCTTCTCAATGTTTACTTCATACTCAACCTTCTTCTTCTTCTTCTTCTTCTTCTCCTTCTTCTTCTTCTTCTTCTTCTTCTTCTGCTTTATACTCAGATTCTGAACCTCCATCTCATACAGAAGCTCTTCTTTCTCCTATTTGGCATAAGGCTATGCAAGCTGAATTTGATGTTTTGCAACAGCAACATACTTGGTCTCTAGTCTGTCTTCTCCCAGGCAAAACTGCTATCAGTTGTAAGTGGGTTTTCAAGGTTAAAAGGAATTCAGATGGTACCATAGCTAGACACAAAGCTAGACTAGTGGCCAAAGGGTACCTTCAGCAAGCAGGTGTGGATTTTCAAGAGACCTTTAGTCTTGTAGCTAAGCTTCCAACTATCAGAATTTTGCTCTGTCTAGCTCTTCATCATCAGTGGTCCTTGAAGCAATTGGATATATCCAATGCCTTCTTTCATGGAGTTCTTGAAGAGGAAGTGTTTATGCTTCAACCACCAGGGTTTGTTCATCCAGATTACCCTCATCATGTTTGTCATCTCAAGAAAGCTTTATATGGCTTGAAACAGGCACACCGAGCTTGGTATTTTACATTTTCCAATTATCTTTTATCTCAAGGGTTTCATAATATCAAGTGTAATTCTTCTTTATTCATCCAGCAAACCAGCACTACTTTCACTACTCTTTTGGTCTATGTGGATGACATTTTAGTCACAGGCAATGATGCTTCTCACATTCAAACATTTATCTCTCATATGCACACTGCCTTCTCTATGAAAGAACTTGGTGACTTATCCTATTTTTTGGGTATTTCCATCACACCAACTTCTACTGGCTATGTTTTGTCCCAACAGGAAATATGCTAAGGATATTCTTCATAAGGCAGGCTTAGCTGATTGTAAACCCTAACCATCACCTATATCAGTTAAACCTTCTTTTGCTCCGGATTCATCAGCTCCATGTTCTGATCCTGCTCTCTATCGTAGCCTTGTTGTTGCTTTCCAATACCTCACCATAACTCGTCTAGATATTTCTTTGGCAGTTAATCACTCTTGCCAGCATATGCATGCTCCCACCATTGGACATTTTGCTGCGTTAAACGACTGCTGCGTTTTGTTAAAGGTACCATTGGACATGGTCTGACCTATTCTCCCAGCTCTTTTGATAGTTAGGCCTACTCTGATTCTAACTGGGCTGGAGATGTTTCAGACAGAAAATCTACCTCAGGTTATTGTATATTTTTGGGTTCTAACTTGGTGTCTTGGTCCGCCAAAAAGCAAGCCACAGTCTCTCGCTCTTCCAAACAAATTGTTTGCTTTCAAAGATGATTCTAACTGGTGGAGATGTTTCGCATAAAAATCTACCTCAGGTTATTGTATATTTTTGGGTTCTAACTTGGTGTCTTGGTCCGCCAAAAAGCAAGCCACAGTCTCTCGCTCTTCTGCTCGCCACATTACATTTAGAAGAAAGCCAAGCTAGCTCAAAAGCAGAATATGCTTAGACAGTTTGATAGTTTGTTAGATGGTTAGACACTTACAAGAATTAGCACATGTGTTTTAGATACATATCTCTTGTATAGATATAGTTGTAGCACTATATATATGAGTATAGCTTGTACATTGAAAGCATTGAATAAGAAATTCATCTTTTAAACTAATCGCAAATATTTTATTTTGTAAAGCCTACTTATATAATACATTTCTTATTTCTATACTAAGTGAATGACCAGTGTATGGAAGTTTAACTAATTTAAATGAAACAATTCTTTTATTTAATTTCTAATCATTATCAATAAAATGTGTAATGATACATTGATATTCAAAATCATTATTTGACCACAAATCAGATGCTAAACAAACTCTTTCATTCAAAATTTTAAAGATGTCAAATAATGCACTTTTAACATCCTCAAATTTCTTTAAAATCATGTTTTTAGTAGTATTTCTTAAAAAAATTTGATATTGCGGTGCAAAACCTTCGTGAATCATTTCGGCAAAATCGAGACATTCACTAGTAGTAAAAAGTTGTTCTTTTTTAATAATATAATCAATTACAGAATTTTGTACTCGTATAGGATCATATGAAAATGTTTGCAAATTACTAGTTAATGAAGCCCCTAATTATATTTGACTTCGAATATCAGGTTGTTGACTTTGCAAATATCTGTTAGAATGCCTTTTTAAATGATTAGTACTCCCTGCAGATATAGCATTAAGTAAATATGCATAATATTTACATTTTACTTTAAATGTAATTGTACCATCAAGATTATTTATATATATTTTTTCAAAATGTTCCCAAACACTACTACTTCTACTCCTAGATGATGATCCAACTGTTGGAAGAATGATATTAGAAGGAGAATCAACAGATTCATGTTGTGTAGTATATGTATCAATATCAACATAAACATTAAGAATATTAGGATCTATAGTAATGTAAATAAACAATATATAAAAATTAACAATTAATTTAAATAATGTGTTAATACAATGAGTAAAACATAATAATTAATATATATTCACAAATAATTAATGAAAAAATTGAGTAGTTAATAAATTTAATTAAACTGGTTAATGCTACCGACTAGTGAATACGATACAAAAATTAGTTTCTTCTTATAAAACTTTCTTGTTGCACAATTGCAATTGCCACTTAGGGATGACACTTCAACATTAATTGAGAGTTGAGAGAGTTTAAGAGAGAATTATTTGTGAGATTTATTTTGGAAAATAGGGGAATATTTATAGTAGTTTTAAAGGTTTAAGTAAATGTATAAATAAATAAAAAAATATTACTGTTGTATGAAAGGGTAATATGACCGTTAAATTTTTAAAATTTTTTTTTTTAAGTTTGCAGAGGTGCAAACATTTTTTTTTTTTAATTGCAATTTGCAACTTAACTTTATGTGGCATATAGAGTGATGTGACACATGATGCAAAGAAAGAGTAGGCACTTTCAGGGGTAGGGCGGGGGCACTGGGCAGCAGGTCACCTTTTGACAATTTGTTTATTTATATATATATATATATATCTTTTTTTTCTTTTTCATTGCAACTAGTTGCAACTTGCAACTTTATTTTTTTTCATTGTTTTGTTTTTGTTTGTTTGTTTGTTTGTTTGTTTGTTTTTTTTTGCAAGATCAAGTTTTTTATTTTTATTTTTATTTTTTTAAATAATTTAACCGTTGTAAGTTGCTTTTTATTATTTTATTTTTTTGAAATTTGACATTTTGCAGAGAGAGAGGGTCCTATGGGTTGGGATAGGTCGGGCTGGGCCCAGTGGGCCGGTCGCAGAGCCCGAATTTTTTTTGGAGGCTGGGCCAGGGTTCAAATGGAAGGCCCAGGCCCAAGATACTAGACTGGCTCAGGTCAGAGCCTAACCGGGCCGAAATGAGCTGGGCTCACCTCGGACAAGTTTCGGGCCGCTCACGGGTCTCGGGCTATTTTTACACCCCTACTGGTTCGTGGTTTTATTTATTTATTTATTGAGGTGGGGAAGTGTTATTAGAGTTAGGCCAGTCTATTTAATCCTTAATTCGAGTAATTATTTGATAATTTCAATATCATATGGTAATGTACACATGGTATTCTCAACTAATAAAGTGTTTTTTTTTTTTTTTAATTTATACTAATAAGATAATGTTAACTCACATTTATGAGACAGTTAAGAGAGTAGAGACAACCCACATCTAATAATATGTTTTGTTATTTTTCAAGAATACCATTGATTCTAGATAGAGTAATACTATACAAATTAACAAATCTTAGGCGCACCATTGGCTTCTATCATCTTATTAACGCGGGATTTCTTGTAGTTTTCAATGTTTCTTTATTGCATGACATATCAATTGATAAAATTTTGTTATTAATGTTATACAAACCAAGAAAAAATATACCAAATATATATAGTGGGAAAATCTTTAGTTACGATTTTTGTGTCTTTAGTTATGATCTATTGCGATATTAATTATGATATAATATGATGTTGGTTATAATATTATTTTAGTTATGATTCAAAAGTTATTTAGTTGTACCTCATGTGTTATTTGGCTATAATTTCTTTCTTTTTTTTTTTTAATTACGACTCCCATAAAATTGAGTTATGACATAAAAAGAAAAAACAAAAAAAAATTAATTACAAAGGTGTCGTTTGGTAACACTTACGTTTTCAGTTTTCTGTTTATATTTACAAAAATTTTAAAAATTTAAATAAAAACTTGTTTGGTAAAATTTTTGATTTATAAATCTCGCTTATAATTTATGGGCTAAAAATGAAAACACAAAAATGTGTTTCCATTTTGAGTTTTCATTTTTTTTACCACCCAAGGGGCCTAGCCACCACCGCTACCATTTTCCACCACCGCTTCCGCCACCACCACCCACCCCACCACTCTGCCACCACCACCACCACCCACTGCACACCACCACCACCACCACCACCACCACCACCGCCACCACCACTCACCACTCACCACCCACCACCACCACCACCACCACCACCACCACCAC
This sequence comes from Camellia lanceoleosa, assembly GCA_025200525.1. Taxonomy (NCBI): domain Eukaryota; kingdom Viridiplantae; phylum Streptophyta; class Magnoliopsida; order Ericales; family Theaceae; genus Camellia; species Camellia lanceoleosa. Next base: position 97,208,463 of record CM045769.1, on the reverse strand, counting down.
CACCACCACCACCCGCCACCACTACTCACCACCCGCCACCACCAGCCACCCACCACCACCAGCCACCTGCCACCACCACCACCATCACCCACCCGCCACCACCACCACCACCATCACCCACCACCCCTATTGCCACCACCACCCACCACTCCACCCACCACCACCACCACCACCACCCACTGCCACCACCCATCACCTACCACCACACCCACCCACCCTCCCACCACCACCACCACCCGCCATCACCCACCATCACACGCCATCCGTTACCCACCTGCCACCACCACCCACTTGCTACCACCCACCACCCACCACCGTCACCCACCCACCCACCACTACCACCCGCCACCACCCACCACCATCTGCCACACCACCGCCACCACCCACCACCGCCACCACCACTACTACTACTTACTCCACACTCCACCACCACCACACCACCCACCCACGACCACCACCACTCACCACCACCCGCCACCACACCCACCACCACCACCGCCCAATCGCTACCACCCACCACCCGCCACACCCACCCACCCACCACCACCACCCACCACCACCAAATACCCACCACCCAATCACACTATTTTCCACCACCGCCTTCACGCCATTTGCCACCACTTGCTATTTCTCACTCTTTTTTATATATTTAAAATTTTTTAAATATTTTGTCAATTACCAAACGCGTTTGTAGTTTATGTTTTTCTAAAAATAAACAAAAACCAGTTTATAAAATTTTTGTAAATATAAACTGAAAACGTAAACGTTACCAAACACACCCAAAATGTCACTATCATATTATTCCTTAATTTTTCTTCTTCTTTCTCTTTTTCTTTTTCTTTTTCTTTTTTTTTATTTATAAGAATTGTCCCTTAGATTTTCATTTTTTTTTTTAATTTTTCATAAAAATTATTCCATCTCTACTCAAGCTGCAGTTTCAGTCTCCCCCTAGTTTTAACCAATATGTGTAAAATGAGTGAGATGATGGGTAAAAGTGATTATATTCATTACACAAGACCTAGAGATGCACTATTGGAAGTGCAATCAAGTTCATTAGCTCAGCTCTCTCCTTTCATTATCTCAGTCTGTGTAATGAATGAGTAAAAAAGTGAAGAGGGTACTTACAACAACAATAACAATATGGTACTAATAATAAAATTTAGAGATGACAAATGCTATGATCACATTCAACTTAAATCATTAGTGCATTCGGCTGAGCCATTGAATGGTTTGAATATATACCCAAACTTTTCTACCATTTTCCCTTTTGAAGTCCCCATAACAAGGCTGCCAAAATAACATCCATAGGTATATTCATTACACAATACCTAGAGATGCTCTATTGGAAGTGCAATCAAGTTCATTAGCTCAGCTCCTCTCCTTTCATTTATCTCAGTCTCTGTAATGAATGAGTAAAAAAGTGATGAGGTACTTACAACAACAATAACAATATGGTACTAATAATAAAATTTAGAGATGACAAATGTCATGATCGCATTCAACTTAAATCATTAGTTCATTCGGCTGAGCCATTGAATGGTTTGAATATATACCCAAACTTTTCTACCATTTTCCCCTTTGAACTCCTCATAACAAGGTGCCAAAATAGCATCCGTAGGTAACCATTGACAAAGTTACTATTTAAGGATCAATTTTGTTAATGTGTAACTTAAGATTGTATTTGAATTATAAATTTGAGAAGAGATTTGAAAATATATAATAAATAAATAAATAAAGAGAAAAGTGAACAAAATTTAGCTATATTTCATTCACTTTTTCCATCATATTTATTTTCTCCCTATAAATCTTTTCTCAAATTTTTGATTCAATACACCTTAATAGAGATTTTTCGAATTCCTCTATTTTTTTGTTTTCTTTCTTCAAAGCATCATAGACATTCAATTATGTAAGAATTTTCAAGGCATGGGAATCTCAGATGTTAATTTGATTATAAATGTTTTGGGATAAGAAAATAAAAATGTGAAAATAAACAATCATGTGCTATCGCGTATGTTCAATTATAAAAGGACAAATTACATTTGTAATCCTTGTAATTTGCCTCTTGGCTTAATTTGGTTCCTATAATTTTAATTGTGTCAATTTTGTTCTTCTCTTGTTATATCAATTTTGTCTAATTGATAACACCTCTTTAAAAATTAGCTTGAAATCAAAGGGCGAAACAATTGATTCACCTTACTCAAATTGATTGGGAGACTAATGTCCAATTCGATATGGTTTATTACTTTTTCAAATGGATCATTTTACCCTTAATTTATATTCATTTTCTTAATAAATATTATCTATTGAACTGAATTAATAGAATCTGCAAAAACTAAAGAGTAAAATTAATATAACTTAAACTATAGAGCCCAAATTGATGTAAAGGAAATTACAAAATCCACCACCATCATAATTTGTCCATTACAAAATGAAAAATGACAAAATCAAAGGAATTAGGGTCTTTTTGAAAATGAGAGCTCATAGCTAAGGTTATAGGTAGCTAAGTAGGGTTTTTTCAACTTTAAAAAGTGAAGGAAAGTGTGGGGGAGATTTATACTAAACCTTTTGCAATTTGCATAGGGTTCTCTATCAAAGTCACTCTTTTAAATTTTTTTTATTTGTGGGGGGTCCTGTTTGGAGCCGACCCTTTACTATTCCTTCTAGTCTCCACCATTCCTACACTAGTGTTGCCTTTTAAGTTTTAAGTGTACATTCTGATTTTTCTTCCCCAAAAAGGCATTTTGTACATATATTCCCATCTCTATGTTTTTGTATCATTCATTCATTTGGTTAATATGTAGAGAATGGGTTAACTAATCATATTTTTGTAACTTTCTTGTGCTTGAATCTATGCCTCTCTTTTGGCGGGAAATTTCGCTGTCAAGAAGGTGACGAAGGAGACGGCCATTTGCTACAATTTCTTTTCTCTGTCATTGCCATGGCTCCACCATTTTGGAAATTTTAAAAATAAATAAATAAAAAAAAATTGACAAGATATCTCATCCCCTCCACCATTTTGGAAATTTTAAAAATAAATAAATAAAAATTGACAAGATATCTCATCACCCCCTCTTTATTTTAATGCCATGTGGTGCCCTAATTTCTTGCCATTTTGCATAATAATTAATTAATACTGTAAAAAATCTTCTCCAAAACTATACGACATTGTCTAGTACAAGATTGGGAAGAAAATGTGGTGTATTGTAGAGTGTTTGGATAATCAAATGAACAAGTCCCTTTGATGAGTAGACTTTTAATTTTCCTTGTAAATTTTATGTTTGATATGTCATTACTCATTTTATGCAAGTGTTGGACTCAACAGATAGACTTGGGTTTGGTCCAGTGGTCTTTTAGTCATATTTTAGGATGTGATGAGAGAAAGGTCAGGAGTTTGAGCTAATAGAGTAATGATGACTATTCAGTTGTAATTTAACTTTACTAACAAACTAGCATCTTACAATTTGACCCAAAAAAAAAGGAAGAAAAAAAAAAAGAAAGACTCAACAGACTCTTGTCAGGGTTTAGATGGTCCATTCATGATTTATTTTGATAATTTAAATTGTTATTCTCTTAAGATTTGTCAAGCAAATTATTGATAAGAAAAAACAATCAGATTAATCAAACATCGGTAACTAAATGATCATATCACATTTATTTAAAAAATAAATAAAAAAATGAATGGCGAACATAATTTTGATAATAGACCATTCAATTTTTTTGAAATAATTATAACATTATCATGTGGTTATCGATATCTAATCAATTTGATTTTTTGTATGAGTGACTTGCTTGATAGATTATACAAATTGAATGATACTGATCATCAAAGTAGGCCGAATTTGGATTCACCTGAGCCTCACAGTAACTTGTTGCTCTAGAACTCCTTTCCCTTCAGACCCTAAGATTTAACATTTCTTATTGGGAAAATTACATGTTAAGGTAGTTGACCAAAAATATTTACAAATACATGAGAGTGCAACTTTTTCATGTGTAAAAAAAAAATACAAATTACACCTCACAAAGATTCCTACATTTTTATAAATATCTGTCCTACTCCCCATTAATATATAATTCTTCTTTATTTATTTGAGTTCAAGTATATTAATCAAATCGGCCGGCACACATCAACTTTTAAATTCCTTCAAAGAGAATGAACTAAAATGCAAATAGAGTTAGGTTTAAGTCAATTCGTTGGATTTATTATTCACTTGACAAATTTTAGTTTGGAAAGTGCTTCTTTATGAGCTATTTTGGAAGATTGTGAACGGCACAATGATATGTTTTGAATTTCGAGGAGAGAGAGAGAGTAGGATGAAGAAATAGAAATTGGGTTAGACAAAGTACTTCCATAACTTGACATATTGAGGTTTGCAGCTGTAATAGAGTTGAAATCACAATAGGATGGAAAGCAAAATCACAAATTGAAGATCAAACAAGTTCACGTTACTTCCTAGTTAGTACACAACATTTGGATAGATAATGATGATGTTAGGAGGAATTTGGGGTTACTGCTGTGCCTTTGGCACAGCAGTTACTGTTGTGCCCCATTTTGTGTTACATTATGGATTTATTTTTATAATCTGAACCGTTCATATTGTAGGGTTTGTTGAGTACTACATGCCTACCAAAAATCATATTAATCGGATATCAATAACTATATGATCGAATTGCATATTTTTATACTATTTTTCAAAAGAAAAACTTCTTGTTTATTTTTTTGGTTATCAATCATATAGTTATTGATATCCGATTAATATGATTTTTGGTAGGCATGTAGTACTCAACAAACCCTACAATATGCACGGTTCAGATTATAAAAATAAATCCATAATGTAACACAAAATGGGGCACAACAGTAACTGCTGTGCCAAAGGCACAGCAGTGAGTTTTATGCTCTTTTTTTTCTTTTTCTTTTTCTTTTTTTGTCAAAAAAAAAAAATAGTAATATTCTTTTTGTGCAAAAATTAAAACAAAACAAACTTGTTTGGTTTCATTGGCTGTCCATTTAAAAAAAAAATAAATATGATTAAATCATCTCATTACATTTATCAAATCAATTTGATAGTTGTAGTGGGTTCTACGAATCCTAACAACAGTCAACAATCCTACTTCTTAGAAAAAGAGATTTGGGGCAAAATCTCAACTCAAGAAATCACCTAATATCTAGCTTTAATACTAAGGTTATAAATGTTGAAGACAGTTAATTCAAAATTAATTGACAAAGAGTCTCCAAATTATATATTGAGCTTAAATAGCTTAGAGAGATAATATGAGCCAAATCTCTAACAATTCTAAATATATCCACTTTATATCTCTCTAAATCCTCTTTGAGATTACTTCACCTATAAGGGGAGTTTCTTTTTTTTTTTTTTTTTTTTTTTTTAATGCTGGGTATTCTCAGTCAGTTTACTTACACTAAATTAAATCCTTACAATCTGAATAACCCTTCCGAAACAGGTTTTCTTGCGATCCGTAACCTCAAGAATTTTATGTTAGTTGGGAGATAAACCCTAAGCCACGAATCTGAAGCCACTATACTAACCCCTGAAGTTATATACGGGGAGGTTAGTATGAAGAGAAATAAGAGGAAGTATTTAGACTCTCCTTAATTTTTGGAATGATTCTATTTATATACAATAAACATCTCATTACATCCATTTGTATATGACTTTTTTCATCATGTACAAATATTATTATACATATTATCAACATAATGAGAAATTTATTGTGTAAGAAGAATTTTTTAAATATTTATCATCATAGATGCATTTCAATTTTTTAATTTTTAATTTACATACAATAAACGCCTTCATAATAACACCTACCTTGTTAGTAAGATGCATTTCAACTACTCTATTTGTCTCAAAATATTAGTCTTTTTAAAAAATTTAATTTTTTTTAGTAGTACAATGATTACATACAATAAACGCCTTCATAATAACACCTACCTTGTTAGTAAGATGTATTTCAACTACTCTATTTGTCTCAAAATAATAGTCTTTTTAAAAATTTTAATTTTTTTTAGTAGTACAATTATTACACTTCAAAAATATTAAATTTTCAAAGCTATCTTTTGACTTTTTTTTTTAGAACATCAATTGTCATAATTATACTTTTTGTGTATGAATTTAAAAAAAATGACAAAATAAGAAATCCATGTTATTGTAGTCATTGTTTTTTAAAAGGGGCTAATATTTTGAAGAGTGCTACTATTAGCATTTCATTAGTTATTTTGGACCCCCTATTTCTTTGGACCCTCACTTATAAATTCTAAAACTCTTAAAATTTCATTTCTCCCCCCCCCCCCAAATAATACAAAAATTATCTTTGTGAAAATATCTCACTCATTTAATTGAATGCACACTCTCATATCCCAAAAAGCCTATCTCTTCAAAACACTAACGAAACTTACAAAAGTAATTACTATTTCATCTTCACATACTTATTTATGACGTAAGAAAATAAATGTAGTGTTTTTTGTTATTGATTCAAAATTTCCCTTTTGTGAGTTCTACAATCTCCACGAGTTTCAGTTGTCTGTTTCCAAACAAATAAGAAATGTTTGATTACTTGTTCCTGAACAAATGAACAATGTTCAGGCATGTATTTCCAAATTTCAATCATATGTTCGGAAATTCAGTCCAGAAAAAATAAAAAAACAATTTTTGTTCTTTTTGTCTTTTTTTTCAAGAAACTTACCCTTATAAGGCCAATCTCCTCTGAGTTAAGAACATTATTAAAGTTATGACTCTTATCTCATGGAGTTGTGATTGCTAGAAAAACTTCTACTCATTGTCATTGCCAAAGAACTGTAAGCAATCAAATAATTGCCACCATTACCGCCGGAATATTGTTGCCAAAGGTTTTAAAGAATTTGAGGGTGGGTTCGTTTTGAAGATGAGATTTAGGAAAGATGAATGGATGGTAATCGAAGTAGATGTTCTCATAAACCCTAACTCATAATGTAGTAGGCATGTGGGCATAATTGTGAAATAGGGTGTCCCAAAATTATTGATTTTTTTAGTAATTTCATTTGAGATTATTATTGTAATAAAAAAAGCTAAAAAATGAGTGATCTGAAATAATTGATAGAGTGCTAATAACAGCACTCATTTTGAAATAATAAAAAATAAAATAAAGATTAATATTTTAAAACAAAAAAAGTAGATTTTATTTATTTATTTATTAATTGGGGTGTCAAAATAGCGAACCCATTAATAAAATTAACTAACACACACACACACACAAAAGAAAATTACTACAAGAAAAAAGAGAGGCAACAAGAGAACAAACAACTAAAGAAACAGGGATATCAAAAAGGAAAAAGGTTGAGACCTTTTTTTCTTGATTCTCATCGCTCTTAATGTATTGGGATTGATTAATTTTTTGTTTTTTTTTTCTCCTATCACTCACTGACATGTGTCTATGAGAGTTATGGGGGTCAAGAAAAAAGAGGTCTCTATCATTTCTAAATCAAAAAGCTGGCATTCTATTGGGATTTTTAAATCTTTTTTGCATATTTTCAATTAACATTAACTTCTAAATGTTTTTGAGATTTCAAATTTTTTTTTTTTTTTAACTTGTTATTAATCAAAATAACAATGATACATCCCTCTAAAACTAGAGCTCTAATTGAACTCTAGCGAGGTGGAAAGTCAAAAAAAAAAAAAAAAAAAACCATCACATCATATAGGCTCCACATACACATTAAAGTTATTAAAACTTCAAAATTAGAGTTTCCAAATATTTTTATTAGCCAAAACTCAAAACTAAAAAATAATATATAAAAAGACAAACAAGTGAAGAAAGTACATCCTTTCGCATAAAATATTCAGTTGGAATATCTTTTCCATTTTAAAATGAAACACATTCTCTATTAAGATGATTCTTCTACACATTTCACTGTTTCAATCTGCCTAGACAGAATTGTTGACTTTAAAACAAATATAGATAATACTAGCTCTGCAACATTATCAATCTTAATTTTATCCCCTTATCCCTTGCTTTTATTTTACATATTTTGATACAACAATGCTAGAGACCTCTAATTTAGAGGCTCTAAACACACCTCTAATGAGGTGAAAAAGGCAAAAAAAAAAAAAAAAACAAGACACAGCATTGATGTGGCAGTGAATCCACTGCCACATCACTAGTGGTACCTCTAATTAGAGGTCTCAAGTATTTTTCATTTTGATATTATCTTTAACTTTCATTTGAATTGAATTAAAAGTGGTTCTCATATTTCAAAATTTGAAAAAATTATTTGAACATTATTATTATCTCAATTTAGTGTTGGTACCCACTCATTATTTCAAATTTCTCCTACAAATTCAATGGTTTCACCATCACCTGACTTCAACTAAAACTTGTTTCATTCAATATCAGTTTCATGTTTTTTTGGATCATTAAATTATTATTTGAGTTATGCTATGAGTCACCAAATCAGTGGAAATTCTATGCTTTGATACTTTTACCATATATACAAAACAAAGCAAAGAAATATGTTCCCAAAAAAAAAAAAAAAAAACAGAAAAACCTATTAGCTTACCATCCAAATCACAATTCCAAAGTGACAGCCTAGGGCATGAACAAAAGCCTATGCAAACTAAAACTTTTGTCACCAAATGGATGGGGAAAAGAGTAGTTATGGAGTACCATACTCACCGGATCAAAAAAAAGATAAGTACGAAACTCACAAAGTGCTTTTGGATCAAAGGCTGATTTGGGAGGTACGTTTATAGACTAAAAAAATCAAGGATTTAGATTCTATCAAGCTGGAGTGGACGTTTGAGTTCGGTAAATCTATTTTAAAACTCGTCTCAGTAATTTAAATTATTTATTTTTTAAGAATCGTTGAATAAAATATTTATATAAAAAATAAAATGATCAGACATTGATTATATATTTGAATAACATTTGTCTAAAAAATATAGACGATAATTTTAATTTCAAAAATAATCATCTATTTTTGTAATACATATGTGATTGAATCATATAGCTATCAATGTCTTTTCATCTTAATTTTTTTTTATGAATATTTTACTCAACGATTCCTAAAAAACAAACGATTTAGATCACTAAGGTTGGCCATAAAATAGGCCCACCAAGTTTAAACACTCTCTCAAGTTCCAACGACCAACTTAAGAGAATCCAAACCTAAAAAATAAAAAGCAAAAATGAAGTTAAAAAGTAAAAAAATTCAACACAAACTCAGATTTAGTGTGGATTGCAAAGGCTGCCAAGTATCAGCCTAAAAATATCAACAAAATCTTAATTTTGTATCTAAGGATAAAATGACTTGATTCACTACAAAGGGCCAGTGACAATTTGAAATAAAAAGAAAATCATACACATTAGTCAATTATGTTTTTTTTATATATCTAAAAAAGAAGTAAAAAAATCACTAAAAAAAATAAATAAAATTTCAACCACACCTAAGACTAGTAGTGGACCCTATTTATCCCTTTATAAGTGGTCCAATTAGTTGGGAGTACTACATACATATGTCATAGTGACATTTTAAAACTACAAAATAATATGCATGTGGAATTAAAAATGAAAATAAGTTTATAAAAAAAAAACTACTAGATGTTAATTTCTTTAGATTGAACCGAAGAGGCACTCAATCAATGACCTTTCTCTTTTATACTCAAACTCCCAAATCAAGATTTTTGATAATGATGGTTCACTGATCTAAATTAATATGAAGTTAAGGGTGTTTTAGTTGTTCTTAAAACGTAAGTGGCAACTCCAACTTTTTGTGAATCGGTCTATATTTGATAATTGTTAAATATTCAATATGATTATTTGAATTTACGTGAACTCCTTAATGTGGCCCTCATTACAAATAAGATGGAATTCAATGATTTGTACAAAAAAATTACAATAAATTTAGACCTCGATAATTCACAATGAACATAGAAAAGTCAAAACCGATGTGTGCACACCAAAAAGGCATTGTACCCAAGTACATGACCAACTGATCACTCCCCAATGATAGCAAATAGGAGATTAAACAATTGGATCAAGTTGAGATGTGAAGAAAGTTTAGCAACAAATTAAACTTTTCAATTTTGTTGGTTGAGAAACTAACACCCTCTAATAAAAGACATATTATCAATGTTGAAAAACTTTTAAAACAGAAAATACAATATTTTATGAAAATTTTGAAAAATCTAAAAAATCTCTAGATATTGATTCGTGATTATATTTCAATTTAAAACAGTGAATATCAATCACAATCAAACAATTAACGACAAATTGGCACAACAATTTAACGTGAAAAAAATCACAATTGAAGCATCTCCAATTGTGATAAAAAAATCACGGGGTAAAACCACAAAACAATTTACTAATAAAACAAAAACGAATTACACACGAATACCAACAATTACCTAGTGGATCCACGCTTGAATTGAACCAAACCCGATGTGCCTCTTCCACCATCGTCTTCTTCTCGGAATTGCTTTTCCCAACGTTGAATTTACAATGCCAATGTCAAATATACGATGATGAGCCACTCCGAAATTCATCAAAGTTTTAGGCCCAAATTTCTCGGAATTACCTTCTATACATCAAAGAAACTTATATAAAAACACTCTCCAATATATAATACTTTGTATTTTACTCTCCTCTGAGATTCTGAATGGGTTAAATCCTAAACATCACAAACAACGTACTTCATACTAAACAGAGCCTTGAAGACCGATCGAGCACACACTTTACCGCTCGAGTAGTGTGAGTAAATGGCGATGCAAATATATAGCCCAATCACTCGAGCGTAACATTCACCGCTTGAACAGTGAAACACATTTCTCAAAAGTTCAATTTACAGGCAAAGATAATAGATGATTCACTTCACCGCTCAAGTGCACAAAAGACCACTTGAGCAGTCAATTCACTTTAACTTTTTTTGGCTTTGAGGGTGCTGTTCCATGAGAGGGTAATTTATGTCTAAATTGGGCCGAGCTAAGTAAGAGACTTCTTTGGTAATTGGGCCGCCAGACGGACCGAGGTAAAAGCAGATTTATTTCGGTCTAAAAAACTAAACAGGTATGGGCCGAGCTAGCTAGGCACTGTGCTTGGGAGAGCTAAGCTATCTTGGCCTTATGCGTTGAAGCGCCGAACTAACTCTTACCTCGTGCTTGGTTAGCTCGGTGTTGAGTGAACAACCCAGTTGGAGTATGTCAAACCGAGGAACAAGCAATGAAAGGAAGAACCGAGCTAGTTGGAGTTCGATCTAGTCTGCGGCTTTAACATGGCCACGTTAGCTTGGTCATATTGACATCCAACCGTGGCAAAACCATCTTACTTGGTTTAAGCAGTGAAGAGGGTGTTGAAGAATAAGAATTATCTTTTAGGAGTATGACTCCTAGGAGGACTCTACATCGAGAAATAAGAATCCTACGAGGATTGTGCCACGCAGAACCTATAAAAGCTCATAGCATCACCTATGGAGAGGCAACATAACTTTAATTCTCAAATACACAGAATTTTTGTCTATTAGTCTATTTTGCTGACTTAGGCATCAGAGAAGTATCCAGCACACACCCGTCAGCTAGCTCATGTTTGTGTTTTCAGGGAATAAAGCGACGACGTTTGGAGAAGCGCAGACTTGATCAACAGGATTATACGAGAAGATTATTTCTTACTCGTACAATTGGCACCGTCTGTGGGAAAATCAAAAAGAACAAAACCTCTTGATCAAGTTTTTCCTCTATGATTGGAAGTAATGGAGCACAATGAAGATTTGCCGCAGTCCGCCATCGACGGTCAAACCCCAGAGAGGGGTGAGAGGCGTAAAGGTTTGCCTTCTATCCCTCCCATGGTAGATTTGGAGCCCTAGCGACAGAACCCCCGGAGGGATGCAAGGGGGAGACGAACTAACAACCCTCGTCGCTCTCAAAGTCCTGAAAGACAGAGGCGGAGGATCAATCCTCAAGTTCTAGAGGATCGCATAAAGGAACAAGACGAGTTAATAAGGAAGATGTCGGCAGACGTGGAGTCTATGAAACACCAGATCAAAGGAAAAGGAGTGGCGACAAGAGAGAGGCGCAAAAGCAACACACCCCCTCGCCACTCGGAAGATCGTGGCAGGCATACCACACCATCACAAGCAGAGAGTAGGAGCTTGAGAACAGGCGACACTCAGTTAAGAACCCCCAGGACTCGTTACTCCAGGTCTGAGAGGACGAGAACTGAGAGGTCATATGCTGAGGGAAGCACCTATCGTCAAGACGCACGCAGACGTCATCCAGCAAAGTGAGTTTAGATCATCCGATTTGCGAACTGTGCTAAAAAAAAGGGCACGGTGGAAGGAAGATACCAGGGCACGCGACCCGCGCAGAGTTTCAGCCCTTCAGCGGTTGGCTCCTCGGACGCATGGAAGCATCGAGGTAGGAATGCCAATACTGCGCCTTGCTTATGAGCCAACAGACAAAAGATTAGCAAGACTGTAGACCTCGCTGTTCGTTCCAGTAATTGAGAATGCACCACTACCTTCGGGCTTTCACCAGTCCAAATTCACCACTTATGAGAGGAAGACGGATCCTTACATGCACCTAAGCCACTTTTGCCAGGTTATGGCAGTATACCGGCGGAATGAGGCTTTAATGTGCATCCTTTTCCCATCCAGCCTTGGCGACCTAGGTTTAACCTGGTTCGAAAGGCTATCGGAAGGCAGCATCGCCTCCTGGGCGCAATTGGCAGAGGCGTTCGTGACTAGGATCAGAACGAATACCAAAACACCAGTGGAGATCGATCAGCTACTCTCCATTGACATAGGCGACAAAGAGACGTTGAGATCCTACAATAGTCGTTATTGGGAAACTTTCAACTAGATAGGAGATTGTCCTACAAACCTCGCCATTGCGCAATACAAACGGGGCTTGCCAGTCGGGAACAAATTGAGGGATTCAATTATTATGACACCTCCTCTCACAATGGAGGCCTTAATGGAGAGAGTGCACCAACATATTCGTGTGGAAAAGGATGGCGCCCGTGCTAAGGAAAAATCTGACACGACAACAACACTAGACAAAAAGACTTCGGCAAAAGTCAACACGGTAGAACCACCAAGTAGGAATGGGCGAGGCAGACGGGCTAACAAAGAAGATCCAGACAAAAGGTGGCTCAGAGTTCGCACTGCCATTACCACGGTGTTCAAAAAATCAATCTACCGAATTCTCAGTGAGATACGCGATGAACCTTTCGTCTAATGGCCAGCTAAGTTGGGAGAAGCGCAAAAAGACTACGACGAAGGATCCCGGTGTACCTTCCATAATGAAAAGGGGCATTGCACGGAGAATTGCACGCCATTGAGATAGCACTTGGAGGAGTTAGTGGCAGCTGGGCACCTGGACCAGTACATAGAAGGAGGGACACAGCCAGCCCTCCAAAACCACGATCACCCAAACGAAATGTCGATTGACGCCCTACCTCAAGGCGTGATCAACGTAATACATGGGGTATTCGAACCTAAGCGAGTATGTGAGCTCAGGGGAATGATCAAGAAGGCTGAGCACTTAAGGGAGGTATTAAGTGCATAACCAGCCATCAAAAATGGCAGAACGGAAGCCACGAATGTCATATCTTTTTCAGATAGAGACTTGGCAAGGATATATTGCCCTCACAATGATGCACTGGTCATCACACTCCGCGTCAAGGATTACGACATCAAACGATTTTTGATCGACCAAGGGAGCTCTTGTGAGATAATGTATTACAAAACCTTCAAACAATTGAAACTAGAGGACAAAGACTTAGCACCCGCAATATCTCCCATAATCAGATTCAACTCAATGCCAGAGTGGCCAGTGGGCAAGATAATCCTCCCAGTCAAAGCAGGAAGCGTGACGAAACAAGTGGAATTCTAGGTATTGAAAGTCCCTTCCACTTACAACATAATCTTGGGAAGGACATGGTTGCATGCCATGCGATTGGTAGCGTCAACCTACCATCAAGTATTACGGTTCCCCAATGAAGCAGGAGTAATTGAAGAGGTCTATGGAGACCAAATTATGTCCAAGCAATGCTTCGTCACAATAAATGGTAGCCGCGCTGCCAAGGGATATGTACAGATGGTGGAAGAACCTGAGAGCAATGAGCTGTTTGCAGATGTTGGCAAAACAGCTAAACAGAAAGTGGTGGAAGACTTGGCACAGGTAAGGATAGATGAAAAAGACCCAGAAAAGTTCTTTTTGCTCGGCATGTCATTGTCCAGCACTGAGAGAATAGAGGTCATGAAATTCTTAACCTCTAACATTGAAGTGTTCGCCTGGACACCGTATGACATGCCTGGCATTGACCCAAACTTCATTTGTCACCAATTAAATGTCCACCAAACTGCAAGACCAATCATACAGCGCACTCGCAGATCAGCACTCCATCACACCGAGATAGTGGCAGAAGAAGTGGGAAACCTTCTAGAGGCAAGAGCTATCAAAGAAGTGCACTATCCCAAGTGGATATCCAATACTGTGGTGGTACCAAAGAAGAATGAAAAATGGCGTGTCTACGTGGACTGCAAAACAGTCAACAAGGCATGCCCAAAGGATAGCTTTCCCCTACCACGAATAGACCAACTGGTAAATCTAATAGCAGGACACAATCGACTTAGCTTTCTTGATGCAAACAGAGGTTACCATCAAATCGCTATGTATAAACCAAACCAGGAGGTCACATCCTTTACAACGCCAAGAGAACTGTATTGCTACAAGGTCATGCCCTTTGGCCTAAAAAATGCAGGGGCAACATTCCAGCGGATGGTCACCAAGATGTTTGAACCATTGTTAGGCAGAACAATCGAGGCTTACATCGACGACATGGTGGTCAAGAGCAAGGATGAGAAGGACTATCTCAGGGACTTAGATGAAATGTTCAAGATACTGAAGAAGAACAAGTTGCGCCTAAATGCATCCAAGTGTGCGTTCGGCGTAGGATTGGAAAAATTCCTAGGCTTCTTGGTGACCAACCGGGGTATAGAAGTAGACCCCTCTCAGATCAAAGCAATTCAAGATCCAAAGAGGCCCAACTCAAGAAAAAGTCTGGCATCTCACGGTATGGCGGTAAGGCTCAACCGGTTCATAAGTCGGTCGTCAGACAGATGTCGACCATTCTTTCAAGCACTAAAAGCCAAGTTTGAGTGGGATGAAGAATACAACCGCGCCCTAGAAAGCCTGAAAGAATACATGTCTTCTCCACCATTGCTAATAACCCCAATACCTGGAGAAGAGCTCTTTTTGTACCTAGCAGCTTCACAAAGATGCCGTCGGTGTTGGTCAGAGCGGAAGGAATCCAACACCTGCCCATCTTCTATGTCAGCAAGACCTTGCTGGGTGCAAAAACCGTGTACTTACATCGAAAATCGCCTTAGCTTTGATGATGGCCTCTAGGAAACTGTCGCATTACTTCCACGCCCACACTATAATCGTCCTCACGGCCTTTCCATTGAAAGCTTTGTTTAAGAGAGTGAACTTTTCTGGGCGAATCTTGAAGTGGGCAGTGGAGTTGGGACAGTTTGACATCAAGTTTCAACCCAGAACCGCAATAAAAGCCTAAGCTTTGGCAGACTTTGTGGCAGAGTTCACACCAGAAAGTCATCACATCTGCCCAGTTGACTTGACTGGTACAACCGAAATGGGAATGGAAAGCGCCGCAGGAAATGTACAAACCCTGATACAGGATGCCCAGCCACATCCCAAAACAGACCGAAATGAAGAAACGAAGGAAGAAGCAAACCACACTACACCAAGCCAAGACTCATCAACAAATAAAAACTTGGTACAATCAGATAGTGAGGGGCAAGCAGTAAGTGTGGACTTGGAAGAAAATACCAATAACACTCATGACCCCAAGGCATCATCCAATCCCTCCACTTTCTAGAAGCTGTTCATTGGAGAGATGTGGAATCTCTTCATGGATGGAGCGTCCAATAGGCACGAAGCTGGACTTGGCATAGTCCTCATTTCACCAGGTGGCCTAGTAGTGGAACAAGTAGTCAACCTTGGCTTCCCAACATCAAACAACAAAGCGGAGTATGAAGTACTTCTTGCAGGACTAAAATCAGTACACTACATGAAGGCCATCGAGCTAATGGTCTACAGTGACTCACCAGCTGGTGGTTAACCAGATTTCAGGCGACTACGAGGCAAATGATGAAAAGGATGGCTAAATACCAAGTGTTAGTTAGAAAAGAGATCATGAAGTTCGAAGTAGTACGGATAGAATAGATTGGCAGAGAAGAAAACAGTAGAGCAGACGAACTAGCAGGCTTTGCTTCGATGGCAGATACATCCATCCCACATCCGTTACTGATTGATTACTTACCAAGACCAAGCATTGAAGAACCCGAAGTAGAAGAGGTATGTTGCGCCGAATTAGGCCCTTCATAGATGGATCCCATTATAATATTCTTAAAAGATGGCGTCTTACCCGAAGAAAAGAAAGAAGCCAACAAGATTAGAACAAACTCGCAGTGATTTTGGCTCTCCCCATCAATGGCCTTGTATAAAAAATCCTTCACAGGACCTTACTTGAAATGCGTCCATCCCAGCAAGGTTGAGGCATTCTTGTTCGAGATACACGAAGGCGTATGCGAAAGCCACAAAGGGGGAAGATCATTGGCCTACAGAGCAATTTCGCAGGGATATTGATGGCCTTACATGCAAGCGGATTCAGAGAAGTATGTCAAGAAGTGCGAGAAATGTCAGAAGTTCGCACATCAAATACATCAATTAGCCAGAGAGCTTCTACCATTAACTAGCCCATGGCTCTTCGCAATGTGGGGCTTGGACATAGTAGGGCCACTTCCAACGGCACCCGGCAACAAAAAGTTCTTTCTTGCAGCAACAGACTACTTCACAAAGTGGGTGAAGGCAGAAGCTCTATCATCGATAAAGGAGAAAGACATGAAGAAGTTTATCTGGCAGAATATCATCACTTGGTTCGGCGTACCAAAAGCTTTAATATCTGACAACGGCACTCAGTTCGATGGTAAAATTTTTAGAGGCTTTTGTGAAGAATACAAGATAGAATTCTACAATTCTACACCGGCATACCCCCAAGCAAATGGCCAAGCAGAAGCATCGAACAAAGTCGTCTTGGATGGATTAAAGAAAAGGTTAGAGAAAGCAAAAGGAAAGTGGGCTGAGGAACTCCCTCACGTTTTATGGGCTTACCGTACCACACCTCGGCGGTCTACTGGAGAAACACCTTTTTCCTTGGCCTAAGGCATGGAAGCAGTAATCCCACTAAAAGTTGGCCTCCCCACTATTAGAAGTGAAAATTTTGATCTAGACTTAAATGGAGAAGCCATAGCATTAGAGCTTGACCTTGCAGAAGAAAGAAGAGAAAGAGCACTAGTTCACATCGCCTCGTACTAGCAAGAGTTATCCAGAAAATATATCAAGACTATACATCCAAGGCAATTCAAGATTGGAGATTAGGTGCTGCGCAAAGTAATGGGAAACACCCTAGTACTCAGAGACGACAAGTTAGGGCCCAATTGGAAAGGACCTTACAAAGTAGTTGGATTAGCAGAAAAGGGGGCATACCACTTGGAAAATGAAGATAGCAAAGCCATTCCTAGGCCATGGAACACTGCTAATCTCAAACTATTTTATTTTTAGTTTTTTTAAGTACTTGTAATTTTTTCTTTTTTCAAATAAAAATAAGTAGTTTCTTTTTCAGCATAAATTGTTTTATTCTGTAAATATAGTTTTAGCATACTAGGCGCAATGAAATCAGAGTTGGCCGGAATAACCAAACTTTGAGCTCTCTTCAGCTAAAATTAGGGTCGAGGCTGAAGAGGTTGGCCGGAAAAACCAACACTTCTCCTAAGCCAAGATAAGGATCGAGGCTGCAGGACGTTTGACAAGAATAACCAAACACTTCGCTCCAGGTTGGCAGGAATAACCAACTTTGAGCTTTCTCCAGCTAAGATTAGGATCGGGGCTGAAGAGGTTGGCTGAAAAAACTAACACTAAGTACTCTTCAGCCGAGATAAGGATCAAGGCTGAAGAGTGGTTGGCTGGAAAAATCAACTTTTAGTACTCTTCAGCCAAGATAAGGATCAAAGCTGAAGAGTGGTTGGCTGGAATAACCAACGGTTAGTATTCTTCAGCCGAGATAAGGATCAAGGCTGAAGAGTGGTTGGCTGGAAAAACCAACTTTTAGTACTCTTTAGTCGAGATAAGGATCAAGGCTGAAGAGTGGTTGGCTGGAATAACCAACGGTTAGTACTCTTCAGCCGAGATAAGGATCAAGGCTGAAGAGTGGCTGGCTGGAATAACCAACGTTTAATACTCTTCAGCCGAGATAAGGTTCAAGGCTGCTGAAGAGTGGTTAGCTGGAATAACAACTCTCAGTGATCTTCAACCGAGGTAAAAACCTAGGCTAAAGAGGTTAGCAAGTATGACCAGGTAGATTACAAGGTTAAGACTGAGGTAGGTATCTCGGCCAGAAAATGTTATACTTCATTCAGATTACATTTAGAAAATAAATACAAGCATGGCAGTAAACCGAAACAACAGTTGAAACAAAAGAAGCCTTTAATTCAAAGTTCAAAGTCAGAGTTACAAAGGAGCGGGACTGCAGCCCGGTTACAGTTTCTTTCCAAAAGTAAAAAAAAGAAAATACAAGATCAAGCAAAGAGGTCGTTAAGATCCGCATCCAGTTCAACTTGAAGCCCGGTTTCAGCAGGTAGCTCGGTTACACTTTCAACCAAGTCTTCCATTGGTGGCTCCACCTAAGCTGATTGAACGACGAGATCACTGGCAGTGACCGGGGCATTGTCGGGCTTTAGGGCCTCCTTTTCATCATCATCTTGAAGAAATTTTTGTTGAATGGCGTGGGCGTACTCCGCCATATAGCTCGGTATAAAATGTGGTGGAGGGTTGAGGAAAACCTCAGTCTCTTGGCTAAGACCGAGTTGCGTTACCGCCACCTTCCATCCACATTTGAAAAATATGTCTTTGGCAGCCTCGCATTGCTGGATGTAGGTGTCCTCCCCCTCCTTGTAACCCCGGTTTTCTGCATCTTCTACGCTCTTCTCCAACCGAGGGATTTCATCATTCTTCTTTTTCTCGAGCTTGGCCAGCTCACGCAGATATTTGTCTTTCAAAGATGGTCGCATTTTTGCTTATCTCGCTTCCAATTAATTCAGGCGATTAGCGCTACTTGGTCTGTGATTCGCCATTTTTTTTGGGATTCTTTTAGCTCAGTTATTTTAGCATTGGCCTCTGCCATGGCCTCCCTAGTGGTCTTTCGAAGTTCCAGCACGCGCTTGTGTGCGACGTGGTTCTTCTGTAAGGCCTGCAAGAAGAGAGAAACAATTTTTGAGATAAACCGAGCGAAAAGATGTTGAAATTTGGAGAAGGAAAATGAGAACTTACCAACACCATTGATTTTGAAGCCGAGCGAATGGCCTTCAGCTTGGTAAGATGATCGTGGTGATCCATATCGACTAGAAGGCAGACGCTCTTGGCCAGATTAAAGGCCAGCATATGGTCTTTTTCCGCGACCACTGAGTCGGAGTCAGTGATAGCGCGGTTTTTGTAGGTAACCTTAGGCACCCACTTGGAAGAGCTAGCTCGGTTAGAGCACTGGGCCAGGGTCAATTTGGCGGTGGAGCCGCGGTGTCTTCTTCATCAACGAGGCGCGGCTCGGTCGTGGAAGTCCGGGCGCGCTTGTTTGGCCGAGATGAAGAAGGCTGTGCGGTTGGCAGGACTACCACGACCTCTTGTGATTGGCCGGTTGGCGGTGTTTCGACTTGATTTGTCTCGGTAATTAGGGCCCTAATGGCCTTCTTCTTCGCCATCTCTTGCTCCGTTGTTAATGGAATGAGGTTGATTTGTTGAAGGGTTGGATCAGGTTCTGGAGAGGGCTCCAAGAGGAAGTCGGTCACCCTGGTCTTCCTCCTGCTACTATATCTGTAGGTCGGCTCGAAGTTGAGTAGCTCGACCCAACTTCGATTAGGATACCTTAGTGCGGCGCGGAGGGCATTGAGGTTTGAGTAACTGTACTGTCACTTTAGAAAGTTTAGATCTACATAAAAGAAAAAGACAACGGTTAGTACGGTTGAACATAAGCAAACAAAGCAAAGAAAAAATGTGAAACTAAGCCGAGGTAATTATACCGGTGACTCATTTGTTTTAGTTTATTTGGTCGTTTGGGATTTGGGCCTCGTGGTCTTCAAAATTCCCAGAAACCCAGAAAATATCATCGTCATTTACATCTTTGTCTGGGGTATTCTTTATTATCTTTTCACAGCGGTGCTTTATTCTTAAATAGTACACCCAGCCGTCTTCATTTTGGCCTAGAGAGTACTGGTGAAATAGCTTAGCCAAACCGAGGTTGAGGCCAAGCTGGTAGTTTAGCTCGGCGATACCATTTATTATTCGGTACGAATTTGTGGAAAGCTAGGTAGGGCAGAGGTTTGTTTGTCAGAGGAATTCGCAAAAAAGAGGCTGTACAAGGAATCTAAGTCCCGTTTCTACAATGGAAAGAACGGTAAAGGGAACAAAGCCAGGGTTTCCCCAGGGTGTGGTATCTAGTTCGACTAAGGTAAGATGGACATCATCAGGGATATGGTAGTCCCTTCGGAACTCGGCCATAACACCTGGTGAGTTTTCTAAGAACCTATACTTTCCCATATGGGTTTAAATTATGTATAAATTAACTTCAAGTGTTATCTCGGTGCTGGGATGATATGGGATATCTCGGCTGAGGCGTTCAAGGGAGTGCCTGACCAACCTAAGTCTGCAAGGTAAAAAGAAAAAGTGTTAAGCATAGACTAGCGGACCATGCTAAAAATAAACAAAGGTAAAATGAATAGTCTTCGCTCGGCTACGTGGAATAGTATCCATTATTAGCTCGGTTTAAGCAGGCTACTTTAGCTCGGTTAAGTTAATGAGAAGTTCTTGACTTGTAGCTTATGGGCGCAAAGATTCTTAGTTCAGTTTTGGCTAAATCAGGGAGCTGGTTTAGCCCCGAGTTATAGCTCGGT
This sequence comes from Camellia lanceoleosa, assembly GCA_025200525.1. Lineage (NCBI taxonomy): Eukaryota > Viridiplantae > Streptophyta > Magnoliopsida > Ericales > Theaceae > Camellia > Camellia lanceoleosa. Next base: position 97,187,459 of record CM045769.1, on the reverse strand, counting down.
CAGTGGTTGAGGCTTTCTAGTACGGCATTGCGCAAACCTAGTACGGTTCGCTAACTCGGCTGAGTTAAGCAAAAGGTACTTGGACTTATTGAAACTATAAGTATGGCGTGAAGTTTTAGTTAGGTTGTTTAGTTTGGCTAAACTTGTACCTAATACAAACAGTATCCTAGTTCAGTTGGAGTGTGATTTTAGATCAAAAGGAAATTTCTCAGATTGTTCATGAGTACAATAGTTTTATTACGTGGGTTTTTTTTCCAGAAAAAGGGAAGCAAAAATGGTATATGCTTTGAAAAACATACGAATAAACATGATATGTGCTGCAAAACATGTGCGAAATCGACAGAAAGGAAGTAGATTTGAACCACTTACCAGTTCAAGATGAAGGCACTAAAGATGGAAGTAGCAACAGCAAGAAACATAAACTTTGCAAGTGTAAGGTTGAAGAGAAATGGAGGTTCAGAGGAAGAAAGAGAGAGAAGATGAATAGAGGTATTGTGGTTTAGAAGAGAGAGGGTTTTTGTATAAACCTTGGTTTTAAGGAATTTCAAATTTTTTTGAGTCACGAAGACGGCGTGACAGCTATGCTGCGCCAATAAGAGTCTGCCATGTGTCCATGGAATGGAAAGCGATTCAGTTACAGCGATTGAAGAGACGTTTTGACCGGACAGATTTGTAGCCCGGTGTGAATTTAGCTCGGTTGAAAGGCTAAAGTTATTAGCTCGGCTGGTAATGAGTAATCTCAATCATGCTACGCAGATGGAATTAAGGGGCAATTGAGAGGGTAATTTATGTCTAAATTGGGCCGAGTTAAGTAGGAGACTTCTTTGGTAATTGGGCTGCGAGACGGACCGAGGTAAAAACAAATTTACTTCGATCTAAAAAACTATGCAGGTATGGACCGAGCTAGCTAGGCACTGTGCTTGGGAGAGCTGAGCTATCTTGGCCTTATGCGTTGGAGCGCCGAGCTAACTCTTACCTCGTGCTTGGTTAGCTCGGTATTGAGTGAACAATCCAGTTGGAGTATGTTAAATCGAGGAACACGCAATGAAAGGAAGAATCGAGCTAGTTGGAGTTCGGTCTAGTCTATGACTTTAGCATGGCCACGTTAGCTCAGTCATATTGACATCCAACCGTGGTAAAACCATATCACTTGGTTAAGCAGTGAGGAGGGTGTTGAAGGATAAGCATTATCTTTTAGGAGTATGACTCCTAGGAGGACTCTACATGGAGGAATAAGAGTCCTACGAGGATTGTGCCACGCGGAACCTATAAAAGCTCATAGTATCACCTATGGAGAGGTAACACAACTTTAATTCTCGAATACACAGAGCTTTTGTTTGTTAGTCTATTTTGCTGACTTAGGCATCAGAGAGGTATCCGGCACACACCCGCCAGCTTGCTCACGTTTGTGTTTTCAGGGAGTAAAGCGACGACGTTTGGAGGAGCGCAGACTTGATCAACAAGATTATACGAGAAGATTATTTCTTGCTCGTACATTCCTCGACCTTGCTTGGGCACTGCTCCAAACTCGCCAAGAGATACTGCCCCTGGATCCCTTACGAGCTGACTGGGCAGCTCAATTCTCGTACACAATCAATGAAATGACGAATAACGAATGCTCAAGATAGGGAATGTCAGTACAAACTCCTCTACACAAATATAATTCGGATTGGATTTGCATCTAACTACTCACAGTCTCACTAAAATAAAAGAACAAATAGAATTACAATTAAAAAGCATTTTGCCTAATTAAATTACTAATTACAAAAATCTAACAATAAATCAAAATTTGAAAAAAAAAAAAAAAAAAAAAAAATTTGGATTGATTTCCTTACACCCCTGATATCCTATCTGCGTTGGTGGACAAAAACACACAAGTGTCCAAAATTTCAAATGCGCGTGAAAAAGTAATTCATTTGTAGTGGTCACGCTCATGCACGAGAGTTGAGAAATAAACAAAACCGAATTCATATTATTTATTTTTAAAATTTATTTTAATTATTATTCAATTATTCATATTCATTTCCAGTAGTATCTATCTGTGCGTGAGGAGAGCTGTGTGGAGTGGAGGAGGAGGTTGGGTCACGAACATTGTCATGTCTTGTTTTTAAAACAGTATCTACCACTTCCTACTACTTTCTATATTTCAAAACACCCAAAAACGATCACACACATGCAATGTTATATTGGATAAATTAAAATTGCTGTTGTTTGAGATTTGAAAAAAATATAATAAATTTTGTAATTTAATATTGTTATATTAATTTTCTTTTTAGTAAAATTACCGAAACTAATGCATGGTACTAAAATACAAAAACAAATAACGTTGAGTATACATTTCTATTTAAAAGAGATAATAATAATAATATTTTTTTATTCATATGAGTAACAAATTGGATATGAAACAAAATCTAAATTTTATATGAATGAAAATTTTAAGCAATTTTAATATAGTTATGTTAAAACTATAAAATTTATTCACTTTGTTTGGTTATTCAGTTTTCAAAATTCGATTTTCATTTTTTTAGTTAATTTTTTAATATTTTGCTCAAATTTATTTTTTATTATTTAAATGCATCTAATCTAAATATACTCAAAAATTAAAATATTTGTAAATAAACTCTTAAAAAGATTAATAAATATAAAAATTCAGTACATTTTTCTATTTTTTTTCTATTTATTGAATTTTTTTAAAGATTTCTTTACAAATTTTAATTTTTAAGTACATCTAGATTAAATTTATTTAAAATAAAAATGAAAAATTAATCAAATTTTTTTTAAAAAAATCACTAAAAATAAAAAAATATGAATTCAAAATTCAAAATTCAAAATCTAATAAGTGTGTGTAATTTATGCTACCACTGGCGGTGGTGGTAGTGTGGATAATGCACCAGTCTTCTACACAGAAAAGTAGTGCTCGAATCTTGAGGGCACAAATTTCGCAAGATAAATGTGATATATTATGATCGTGACTCTGCCTCTTATTGTAAAGTATGAGTAAGGTCTATTGTTATCTCGATAGTAGGTCTCTTTCTGTAAGTTAAATCTGACTGTCAATTGACTATCTCAATAGTAGATCCGTTTTTATAAGTTAGGCTAAATCTGACCATCAACAAAATATCTCAAAATAAAAGTGTACGAATGCTATGATACCTCACAAATCGTCTTTTTTTTTAAAAAAAAAAAAAAAAATTTGTAATTTATGATAATATGTACATGCGCATTGTCTGTGGTAGTGGTGGGATTATAGTCTGGTGTGGCTCCATTATAAGTGTTCTCTCGTGGATTTCAGCGTTATTTTTCAAACTCCCCATTCATGATCATACCCCCGCGCTCAAAAGCTAAGGTTCCGTTGTTGCTGTATACATTTTTCTAACCTTTCTTTTTCTTTTTAGAGAGAGAGAGATTGCCTTTCCAGAGAGAGAGAGAGAGAGAGAGTGAGAAAATGGAATGAATAATCAAATCAATTCAACTTTCTCATCATCCCCATCATCTCTATATCCATTTTTCAATCATTCAACCCTCCTCCTCCATCTTTGGGAAGAAACACCACTTCGTAAGCTCACTCAAACTCTCAGATCAGATCTACGTTTTTCCGATCCTCTATATATACATATACATACGAAGAACACGCTCTCGCTTTCTCGAATCTCGAGAACTTTTGAACGATCATCAAATTAAATTGATTGTTATGTTCCCGTATTTGTTGTGTTTTGTTTGAATCCTAATTTGGATTCTCTGGATGCTTTAGATCAATCAAAGTCTGAATGTTTTTTTTTTTTAATAAAAAAAAGTTCGAATCCAATGCGATTTCGTTGCGGTGAAAAGAATTATTGCCTTTGTTGTTCTGTTTTGAATCAAATAGTGTATCCGTAAAGAGAAAAAAATAAAAATAAAAAGAAAAAAGAGGTCTTTTTGCTATAGCATTTTTATAAAAGACTCTTTCGCTTTAGCATGCCTGAACTCGGTGGAAGAGTTGGCTACTTGGTTGAAGATAGAGCCAAGAAGCAATGCACAAGACCATGAAGAAGAACAATACTGATCAACTTCCAAAGCCCAAAGAGCGTCACATCGTTTCGTGGTCTCAAGAGGTCTCCCTTTCTTCTCTGTTTCAACTGTTTTCAGTGTCTTTGGCTAATATCTAATATGGGTTTAATTCAATTGCAGGAGGATGATATACTTCGCAACCAAATTCGAACCCATGGAACTGAAAAGTATGTCCAATTTTGGGTTTTTTTTTTTTTTTTTTGGATCCAATGAAAATATGAAATCAAGGTTGTTTGATGAATGAAATTGATGGGTTTTGCTGTGTTTTACATGTGTAGTTGGGCAATCATTGCATCAAAATTCAAGGATAAATCAACCAGGCAATGTAGAAGAAGGTTAATTATTCTATAAAAAAATGATATTTTAAAAAATTTATGATCTCCTTTGTCTTTCCAATAATTCTTTAACTTTCTGTTTTTTAGTCTAACCCTGATGTTGATGTAACATACCCTTGCAGATGGTACACTTATTTGAATTCTGATTTCAAGAAAGGGGGGTGGTCTCCAGAGGAAGACTTGCTCTTATGTGAGGTAAAATTGATGCTTTCTAAACTCAAAAGTTGCGATATATCAGTGCTGACAAGTTAGTTTTGCCTTTCTAGCACTATAATTGATATATTTTCTTTTGAACTATATATGTAACACTATCTTTGTTCAATCATTAATTTCCTTTAATTTGCTTTGAGTTAATTTGTTTTGTTGTCTCCAATGGTCCAACAGATAATACCAAGTGTATTTCAAAATTAGATAATTATTTCTCCATTATTGTCTGTGGGAATCTGATATCTTAAGATCCACTGCAGGCTCAAAAAGTATTTGGTAACAGATGGACTGAAATAGCCAAAGTGGTCTCGGGGAGGTATATAAAGTTGTAATGTTTTGTTTCTTGCTTGGCAGTGGAAAAGTTTATGGTAATTACAAATTAATTTCTTCATCTATGCATACAGAACTGATAATGCTGTGAAGAACCGATTTTCCACACTGTGTAAGAAGAGGGCAAAACATGAAGCCTTAGTGAAAGAGAATAATAACACTTCATACATCAATCCAAACAACAAAAGGGTTGTCTTTCGAAATGGGTTTAATACAGCTGGAATATCAGAAACTGCAACACCTATGAAGAAGATGAGGTACAATTGATGAGCATGTGTTGAATTAAAAGTGAATATCAATGTTACAGAAGTAACTCTCAATTGTTGTGATGTAGGAGGACCAATATCTCTGATCTCACGGAAAACTGCAACCATGGAGAAAGATTACCCAGGGAATGTCAAACAACAGCAAATCAGCAGCTGAGACCTCCATTTGCAGTACTGGTGCAAAACTTCCACAACATGGGAAACCTGCCCACTCAAAATCATGTCAACAACACTAAGGAGATGTCCAAGGATGGTAAGTCACTCAATTTTTTGGTAAATGAACTACATTGTACATTGCAGAAAATATACATATCAATGCAGCATTTATTTTAGCCAGCAAATGTTTGTTATTTTCATGTTTTAAAAACATGCGTCTTTGATAATTATTTATTATCCATGATTAAAATGATGTAATAATGTTTGGCTTCCTTTTTTCCAGAAGCAGCTAGTAATAACAAGATTCAAGGAACATTTCTCAAAAAAGACGATCCAAAGATATTTGCATTGATGCAACAAGCAGAACTTCTCAGCTCACTTGCAGTCAAAGTTAATTCGGAGAATACGGACCAAAGTCTTGAAAATGCATGGAAGGTGAGGGATAGTTGGGTTAACTTGCTTCTGCTATCAATACATAATTGTTCTTGTCCGAGGATGATCTTCTTTTTTGGGGGGGTAAGTGAGCCCAAAGGGTCACATGAATACAAGCTAAGAGGCTACAAACTCTCTGTAGTAATAAATAAATAAATAAATAAACCTAGCCTGCCAAGGAGAAATCTCACAACCCAAGAGGCTAGATTCAAATCACAAGGCTCAACAACACCCCACTTGTTATATAATTTAGGAAGATTTCCTAGAAGGCTTGTGGCGGCTCTTTGGGTCGAGGATAGTACATTGCCAACAAACCTCTCGTGATTCACTTGAAAGACAGTCAGTGTCAGTTTAATGCCTAAATGATTGCGAGGAACCAAACCAATGCATTTCTTTTAATTTCTACTTATTTTATTATTTATAATAACAGAAACAGTTATTTAGTAAGGTTGATTTTGGCTTTATCTTTTGTTTGTCATTGCACCATATCTTCAAGAAAGGTTGAACTAATGTTGTCAATCCCTACAGATGTGTGCCAAAAGTTTGGGTGTGAAATGTCTATTGCCACAGGGTCTTGTTTAAATTGCAAAAATAGTAAATCATGTGTCACCCCTAGATTTTGCTTATTGTCTAATATAAACCAAATATCATACTCAGGTTCTCCAAGATTTTCTCAATCAAACCAAAGGGAATGATATGCTCGGTATCAAAATCTCTGATATAGATTTTCAACTTGAAAATTTTAGAGATTTGATAGAGGACTTGAGGAATAATAATGAGGGCAGTCGACAATCTTGGAGGTAACAAACATAACCTTGCTAATATTAAGATTCAAGCAGTTTTTAATCGTAATATAAACATTGCTGATTGTTACTGTAGGCAACCTGATCTATATGAAGAGTCTCCAGGGAGTTCTGAGTACAGTACAGGATCAACACTCCTCTCCCAGACAGCAGGTGATAAAACAGAACAAAGTCAAGATGAGCTATGTGCACTACATCAAGACAGTATCGCGGAGTCACAATCAACTCGTATAGGAGAGCAAAATGGTATCGGTGATTGTGAAAATGGTATTCTCTCTGGTGCAACCACTACTGAAGGTAACATTATTTTTATAGTGTACACTGTTAGATATTTTCTTATCGTGTCATTGATAAAATCCTACAGATGTATATATCTGCTGACATTTTTTATCTTATTGCTGCAGATATGTTACCATCTTGCAATGATCAAAAAGACAATGATGGAGTCATCCCTAAAGACCATGATGGAATCATCTCTGCATTTTCAAATACCGAGTTCAGTTCTCCTCTTCAAGTAACCCCAATTTTCAGATCCTTAGCCGCAGGGATTCCGAGCCCAAAATTTTCAGAAAGTGTAAGTCATCATCTTATAATCTGCCAATTCTTAAGCCTATGGTAGCAGCGTAGCAGTAGCAGAAAGCTTGCATCACCAAACCACAGACACAAACACACACACAAAGATACAGCGAGAATCCATGAACTTAAATGGTAAAATCCATTTCTAGTTATCATAAACTTTAATTATCTTGCACATTCTAACCCACAACAATAATTTTATTCCTTGCCAATGGGATGGATTAGAAATACAAATTTGACCAAAAGAAAAAAAGAAGAGGGAGATGCATATGACCTTTGTATCAATATTAAGAACGTTAACTGCATAAAAGTACTAAACTAGAAAAAGAAAAAAATGAAAAGTAAATTTTTTTTTTTTTTGAAAAGCTTCCAAGATGAGTAAGTGCTATGTTTGTAGCATGACACCAACTAAAAAAATACTGTTCTAAGAGTAATGTCACATAAGAACTTTTATCAAAAGTCTGACTTGCCAATATTGCTGCAGAGATTTGCAAATCTTATAATCTGTACTGTATAGCAGAAAAGTTGCTTCTGCTAAGTCAGGAGTTGTTAATCTAAGCTAACTAAGTAGGTTCTTTTTGAATATTAATCAATAGTTTAACTCTCCATTTAGCAGAATCGACTTAGACTGGTGATCAATTGCCATTTTTTTTAATATAGCCAACTGGAGAAAAGGGATCAATGTAGTCTACCCCAATTAATTGGAACAAACACTTGTTGAGGTGATTCAGATTGAATTGTTCTTGTTGCAGTGCAGCATTGTACTGCCAGAGTTCTACGTGATTTTCAGGGAATACTGAGGTGGTGGTGATGCACTGGTGGCTGAAATAAATATCATAAAGTGAAACGAACTTCTCCTTATACAATTTCTAGACTTTATAATGAACAGTTAAAGTTTTCTTGTTGAAAAATACTATCTAAGATACAATTAGTTTCTACGGTGGATAGTATGTCTCACTCTTAGTTATTAGAATATGTATACACGGGCCATGCAGAATTGGTGGTGATACATGTTGGACATATACAAGAAAAATTATAAATCATAGAAAACCAAATGAAAACTTCTATATATGTCCTAGCCAATAGTTTTTCTCATATTCTAAATAGATGTGGTCATGATCAGAACTCAATATCATTTTAATGATATCAATTGGATTCCAACTGTCTACTCCAGTTGTAAGGTGACACAAACCTTGAAATTTATTTTATTTTATTTTATTTTTATGAATCCATTGCTTTCTCCTTGTTTCTTTTTCTTCTTGCTTCTTTCATGGCGCTTGTGTGTGAGCATGTGTAAGTGCATGTTTGTTGAATGCCGATTCTGATTTTGGTGGTAGTTCTTGCTTTGAATGTTTAATGCAATCAGAGAAAAACATGCAGGTTATATTGAAACATCTGTCTACTCTAAAAATTCTGAAATGTGATGTAATTTATTCATCCATTACTTTTAAACACGTGTTATTTTGCTTTCTCCATCAGCGGTTAACATGTTTAGTTATCTAACTTTCGTCTTATTAACCTGGCTAAACTTACCATGCTTAACAAAACATAGCTCAAATAAGTAAAAAAAGAACAAAAGCGTAACTTTTGATCTCATGATTTAAATATGGTCAATTATTTCAGCAATGGCCTGCATGCTGTCTGGCTTGTGTTCTGATTAGGCTGCTACTAAATGGTGAAGATTTTACAGAGAATTGTTAGATGTTCACATTTAACCATCACTTCTCCCCTATATTCCAACCCCACTACTTTTTTATTTCTTAACACATTAATTGGTGAAATAGTTCTTCAATATGTGAATTATACTAGCCTTTCCCAATTTATGTTGCTAACTTAATACATCTTTATGTCAGTTTGTGTTTACTGACTACATATATTTTGATGCATTGTTCAGGAGAGGCAATTCCTACTGAAAACACTTGGAATGGAGTCCCCATCCTGTAATCCAAACAACAATACATCACAACCTCCACTCTGCAAAAGGGCCCTCCTCCAGAGTCTATGACAAACCTTACCGATCCATCTCTCATAAAGTGGTTTGCAGGGTTTACTCAGCCACTATAACTACTTACCAAAAGTTTTTGGCATACAAAGCTTTTTCCTTTCCTCCCCTAGTTCACTTCCCTTTGGATCGCAGTCATTTCGACCTGATTTTTTTACAAAGAGTCCTTTCAAGATCTGCGTTTCAATCTAGAATGCTACGGTGCATTCTGGTAATACCTGACAGATCCAACAGAATGTTATGTGTTCTCCTTAGAGTTACCAGCCCTTAATACACATTAATTTCAGTGTGCCTTTTGAAGTGTCATTCCATTTTATTCTTGAAATTGTGGGATTCGGATATGGGTATTCCTTTTCCCAATCAAGTTTTTGTTCTTGATTTATCATTTTGTACAGAACCTGCAGTGTGTTTCCTACTCATCGAGATTGTAATTACACAACGGCTCCTCGCCTATATCACCCCCGTGAAAATGGGGTCTAGAAGAAGAAAGGAGGATCAACAAGTTGAATTGAACTCCTATTTTTTTTTTTTTTTTTTTGGTTTTTAGTTGTGTAGAGGGTATAGAATAAGTTTTATTTATTTTTTCTTTCACACATTTTAATGTTATGTAACATATATTGATTGGATTGGAGAATGTGACAGTGATTTTTGTGTGCAGATATTGTATTCTTGTGTGTACTTGTTAACTAGCCTGAGATTAATCTAAGGAAAAAGAAAAATCAGAGACAGATGGGTGCATATAAAATGAAAGAAATCTGAAGCAGAGAAAGCATATAATGGAATAGGAGATCAATGAAAGTACCAGTAATGAACAATGGAACTTCAAGTAAGATAAAGAGGGATGTGAAACAAAATGGCACTTACAGAGATGAAATTTGTTCATGTTGTCTGAGATCTGTTAATTGAGGCTGTGCTGTGGGGAAGGAGGGGGGATGACTCAAATCCTGGTGAATTTAAACTGGTCAGCCATAGTGGTGGAGGACAAGTGTCATCATGACCAAAGCAAAAAGCTATTGGTTAAAAGAGGGAGGGAACCCTGTACAAATTAAAGTGCACTCACTGGCAGCCACTCTCTCTCTCTCTCACCCTTCTAATTAAGGTTGGGTATGTATAATATGACTAATTTTGACCCTATAGGGACCAATTACAATGGTAGGACTCTAGGGATAAAATGGTAATTCAAAGTCTTCATATGGTCCCCTGGCCATGGCCCCAATAACTACTTAAGAACCTTAATGCATAAACGACTTTAACATAATAACACATAATGGCTTTTAAGTTTTGAATTTTGACCAATAGTAAATCATTTGAGATCTCTAAATTTTTCTAATGTTGTGTTTGGTTGGGGGATTTGGGGAGGGATTTGGAAAGGAAAAGGGAAAAGGTGTGTGAAACTAGATGAAATATAGGCATGCTTTATTCACATTTCACCTACCTTTTCCATTTCCCTTTCCAAATCCCTCCCTAAATCCCCCAACCAAACACAGCATAATAGTACTGATAAGAATACATAATAGAAATGCAAAATGGATTACGAAATATATTAATAGAGATTTATATTGAATGTGGATCTTATCATAACTGGTTTTAATCCAACCATAGAATGGATCACATGAAATGTATTTTACCATTATTGGGTTTAATCCCAGCCATCTCTATGGATCATTCTCTATTCCTCGCATTGCTCATCACAAAATACTCTCTCCATCCCAAATTATTTGTTCATTTTTATTATTTCATACATTCAAAAATTGTTTATATTTTTTAATTAATTCTTTTTTCAATGATTTTGAAGACTTTATTCACAAGAAATAATTGAGGCATTTTAATTTCTGGGAAACAAATTGTTTATCGACTCTATTAAAGGACATAAACGTTGAAAATGGACAAAAAATTTAAGCTGGGAGTAACATAATTACAAAAATAGCCATGCAGTTACCATGGAAGCAGTGAATTTTTTTTTTTTTTAATTTTTTTAAGTTTGGGATTCCTAAATATATATATATATATATATTCACCCAAAAAAAGGGATTCCTAAAAAAATCTTTCAAAATTTGACCCGCAATAATATGACAAGCTAGATGTCAATTTTTTATTTATCACAGATTTAGTTATATAAGGCTCAACTCTCTTGCCATATCATTTTGGTGAATTTTGGAATAAAAATTGTGAATATATATTTCTCTTTTATTTATTTATAGTGGGGATGTAAATTCAGCCCACCCTAGACCATTTCGTAGCCAACCTCCCCAGAAATCGATCTGAGCTGGATCATCCCATTTTCTAAAAACTCAAGGCCAGGCCCAGCTCTAGAGGCCCTTGGGGCTTTCGCCTTTGAGTTTGTGGGCTTTCTAAAATTTTCATGGTTTTTAGTGTTGTTTTTTACGATTTATTGATATCCATTTGTATGGGAGATACGGCATTAGGTTCAAAGATTTATTTATTTATTTATTGAGATAAGAATATAATTAATGAAAATGTTTGGTGAGAAAGACAAATTATTGTTTTGAAGAATTTTTTTTAATCCATTTTCATCCCATTGTCCCTAGATGGTAGTTGGACCAACATCGGTGCTGAAAAAATGGCCAAAAAAGTAGGCAAGAAGTTGCTGGTATATAATGATATGGATAGGTAAATAGATTAGATGGATAAATAAGTGACACGTAGACAGCTAGATGGACAGTGGACAAATAAACGAATTGGCTAGGATAATATAATTTTTAAAATTATTTGTCCTTTTAGCTCTACAAGAATAGAGTTCGGGATTTTTGCTCAAAAAATTTTAGAATTAAACTTACGGTAATGCTGGGACCCCCAGTGGGAGGTGACCCTTAGTACGCCCACCTCCATGTGGGAGGGGTGTGAAGCAAGACAAAAAAAAAAAAAATTCAACCAATCAAAAACCAGTGAGGGTACTGGGGGTCCAGACCATTTTCCTTAAACTTATGACTGGAGTTCCCTAAGAATAGGGTTTGGATCAGTTTTTGTACTTTATCAGACTGTTTCAATTGGTAATTGTCCATAATTATTTAACATATGTAGTGTATATTAATATTAATACTTCTAAGATTAGGTTAAAATCTACATACATACAATCTCTCAATTACAGATGTCTCTCACACATTCATAATGTATCCACATAATATCAATTCATGTTTACTTTCCACCAGCATGTTGAATGTTGAATAATATCCATTGAAATTATGCTTTCATTGCCATTTACTAAATAGTTTTACTCTTCTGTACTAGGTTGGATTAGATTAGAGTCATATGCTTAATAGTATATATTTCTTTGGTTTCCTTTCATGTAAAGTACTTCACTTATTATTCTTACAAAAATTAATTAATTTTTTTATAAAATATTTTTGAGCAATATAAACTTAAAAGAAATATGTGTGTGCAACTCAATTAATAATAGGTTATTAACTCATTAAAATTATGCATGGGATGTATTTTTGGAAAATGATGAAGTATATTTTTGTTTGATTGGATGGGTGATTTGGGAAATTAAAAATTCTTAAGGGGAGCTTCTATTTACACAATGAAAGTATCTTGTTACACCCCCTTTTTTTTTTATTTATGAATTTTTAAGGATAATTTACACTTTACCTCCTTCAACTATCGTCACTTATTATTGCAACAATTAAACACCCCCCCCCCCCACCCTCTACTTTATTTTTTTTTTCAATTTGGTCCTTCATAGCTAAAATACCCTTATCCATAGGATAAATTATACTTTACCTCCTTCAATTATCACCCAATATCACTTTATCCCCTTGAATTATCACCAATATTATTTTCAATTTGGATCTTTTTATTTTTTTCATTTTATCACTAAATTAATTTCAATTTTTTTAGAAAGAAGAAATTTTAAAAAAAAAATGAAAACCAAACCAAAAGAGCAAAAATTTTACGAAGAAATTTAAAAAAAGTTCACTAAAAATAAAAAAAAAAAACAAAAATATACCAGTTGTTTGTTTTATGTTTTTCATCTTTATATTGTGTTGGTTAGGGAATTTGAAGAGAGATTTGGAAAGGGAAAGAAAAAAAGTAGATGAAATGTGAATAAAATATACCTAAATCTTACTTAATTTCACATACCTTTTCTCTTTCCATTTCCAAATCCCTCCTCAAGTCTCTCAATCAGACATAGCATTAGTGATTTTTTCAAAAATTTATTCACAAATATTTAACTTTTAGGTGTATCCCAAAAATTTAAAATTTTGGACTAAAATATGAAAAAATTTACTACACAAATTTAAAAAAAAAAAAAAAACCATAAAATAAAAAAACCTAAAATTTGTATTTTAAATTAACAAACAAACATTCTTTTAGTTGATGGGGTAAAGTTCTACTGAGTAAAAGTTTAAGGGGGTAAAGTGTAATTTACTCTTATAGTTAAAAGTGTATTTTCGTCAATAAGGTCTAAGTTGAAAAAAAATAATAGATGAGGGGATTAAGTGTTACAATTTGTAGTTCAAAAGGGTAAAGTGAGATTAGACAATAGTTTAGGGGATAAAATGTAATTTTTTCTTTTTAAATTATAATTTTATCCCTCTTTAAAATTACTAAAAAGTACTAAAATCCTTTAAAAAAAAATTAAAAAAAAGGATTAAAAATCATAACTTTCCTTAAACCACCTATCCCCTTTTCTTATAACCTCCACCAGCCCACTGCCAACACCACTCCTGGTAACTATCAGTGCCATCGCCTCCACCATTCGCAATTTCCTTTCACCACTTTCCCCTCTGAACATGTCCCACTCCGTTGGCCTTCATTGCCATACACCACAATCTTTATTTTCAGCTCATCATCTGTTACCTTTGTCCTCCTCTTGCTCAACCCCTCTTACTTAGGAATACAACCCGGGCGGGTTTGAGTGAGTTGAGAGGTTTTTCAAGCCTAACTCGAATTGTGTTGAGAGTTGCTTAAGCCTGCCCAAACCCAAATTTTAATTTGAGGTTGTCTTCCCAAGCCCAATCTGAGTTAAGTCTGAATTGCTTAAGTTACCTGTTTTGCAAATAAATTTGAGTTATTTATTTATTTAAAGTGCAGCTAAGTTAATTATTTGTTAAAATTATACCCTATTTACATGTTTTTTTTTATTAATAAAATCATTAATAATATCAAAAAAAATAATTTATATAATATGAGAGAGATAAGAATGGAAGAATCAGTATGCTATTACGGTAGTCTTTACAATTTCTGAGTAAGAAAAATAAAACTGAAATGTTTTGTGTTGCGTTACTTATGTATATAATAGATATTTATTATGATCTAATGATTTAAATTACTTCAATATCATCAAATGACTAATAATTTATAGAGCAACCTTCACTTTACTCCGTGTGATTTGGGCTAGGTGTGGATTACTCTCCTGACATTTGAAAATCACCACATACCATGTGGTTTATGGACTAAAACGCACAGTTAACATTTCCATCCAAGATAACAGAATGTGAGAGCCACGCGCCTTTGTGGAGAATAAATCAATTTTTTTAAACAAAAATACCATTTTTACATCTTTAAATTTACCAAAGACACCATTATTTTTTCTCTCTTTTTATTTCTATTGTTTCTCTCTTTACTCTTGCAATTAAATAATAGCACTCATATATATATACGTAGAAATTAAATGATTTCTATTAAAACCTATCTTAACTTGATATCAATGGCAGCTCATCTCTTTGCATATATTCATATATATATATATGATTGAAGGATGGGATTTATGATTTGTAACTTTCCATCTTTCTTTTTTTTAAGAGAGGGGGGTTCTATTTAGATCTTTGGTTCGCATAAGAATGAGGGATTTTTGGTATGTTTAGATCTCACATAAACACTAAGTTGGAATTTTTGGCCTGTTTAAATATTTAATTTTATAGTGGCGGGTTTGATTTCTTTGTTCATTTTTGTTTATGGTTGGTGGGTTTGATTACCTTCCTTCTTACTCCCAATTGTTTGCGTCTCTTACTCTCCTTCATTGGCCTTTATTGCAAGTTCTGTTAAAAAAGAGGAGAAAGCTGAAAAGAAGGGGTGATGCTATGGTACATTTAGGTGTACCATACATTTAGTTATGAACTTATATGATTTATATCATAACCAATACCATATTAGTCATAACTACTATCATATTAACTCATAACCTAGTTATATTCAATTATTTACTTATACCATATTGCTCATAACCATGTCATAACTAAGTTATTTAAATAATTGACTCTCAAATTAGGCAACCGGTTGAACCAGTTACCAAGCAGAGTAGTCCAACAGTCATCACCCATTTGGCCTCCCTCTCTCTGGTTCGTGCTCTCTGGTTCATGCCCTTACCGTCTTCTCTCCTCCTCCCTCCTCTCTTCCACCATAGCTGAATCTTCAGCCATTGCCGAAGACCACCACCAAACAGAGCAAAGTGTCAGAGCCGTCCAACAGTCTGAAGTCAGTTGGCCTCCCTCTCTGGTTCGCGCTCTTGCTCTTCTCTATCTATTTCTCTATCTCTCTTTGATTGTATCTAGAATCAGCAATGTCATTGATCACATTCCCAAATCATCCTCTGTTATACCTTTCATAGCATAAACAAATAGTTAAAATAATGATAATGAACCCGCCTTTCGACAACTAGTCTAACTGGACATAAGAAATTTCACATTAACAAACCAGAATATGCATCCATGACATGTATCCTCTTGTATTCGTGTAACAGTCCTTTTCTGCGAAAGATAAATCTTTACTGCCAATTCATGTCGGTATGTACTCCAATTTCTCTCTCTAAAACGCCCTAATTTGATCCTTTTCATCTTAATTATTATGGCTCGATTTTTATTTTCGTCTTTCGATCACTTTTATTTTTTTTTGGTTCTTGAGATTTTTTTGTCTTTGTTGATTCGATTTGGCTGTGTATTGATCTTTCAATTGCTATGGATTTATTCCTGCTATGTGTTGGATAGAAAGAGTTAATCTGAAGCTGGTTTGGTGATTAATGATGTTTCGTTGTAATGAGATATATGCGTTGCGTATATGTAGTTGAATTACTTTGAAATCTCGGTTGTGGTTTGTAAATTGTGAAGTTGGCGATTGTGTGTGTGTGTGTGTGTGTGTTTTATTTTTTATCTTCTCTCATCTTTTTCAATTTGCTAGAATTGTTAAGTGTAATTTCCATCATTTTGTTTCTTTAATATGTTGGTCTTTTGAGATTAAATGTGTTTGATTTGATATTGTTTGTTGTATTTTTCTGGATGGGAAACTGATGATTTTCACTATTTAGTGACTGAAAATTTAAAAATAAAATTTCCCTACTGATTTGGGTTACTTCAACCATGTTATAATAATGCATTATATTTTTGTAGTTACTTGCCTTATATAATGATCTGAGAGTTTTGATGATTCCTTGAGTTTTTGTTGGAGATCTTTCCTGATGTTTTTTCTTTTTGTGACACGGTATTGGCCAATTTAGCGAGAAAATTTAGACGAACCAAGGAGGGAATAGAGTGCCTCAATTGACAATCCCACCAAATGGATGTTATTATGTCTAATATTCCAACTTTGATCTCTGAGTTACAAACAAGACATGGGCTAGGTTACTTATGTCTTATTTTCTTGTATTATTATATCTCCTACTTTTTAGGTTGATCTCTGAGCATTTCTGTTTCTAATCCATGCCAATATATAAGAATGTTGTTAAGTACCTTCACTTTGTATTAAAACACTTTTTCCACATTTATAACATCTAATTTGTATAAATTCAAAGATATTATCATTTTGTTCCTGCATGAATGCAGAAGTTGTATACTTGCAACTGGATTATTCCTGCTACATCTTTTACTTTTCTTTTATTATTATTTTTTTTCTTTTTTCGATTCTGTTTTATATTTCTTTTTTTGATCCAAGGGAAAAAAAATTCTATAGGGATGAGAAAAAGCTTATTTTTGAGTTGGACAAGAGATAGATTGTTGACTGTTATGTTTGGGCACAATGAGGAAGGGACTTTTGCAGAGATTTTTGTGTGGAATTAGGTTGATCAATTGGATTGACCATGAAAATCCTTTTGGGAGTTTGCACTTTGCAGCAAACCAGTTGAGGGCATAACATGGGTGGTTATGTTTGAATTATTTTCTTGAACATGAATGATCTACTTGGACTAGTTAGTTTCGGTGGACGCAGACTTCGCCATGCCTAGTGAAGATTTTGGGAGTTCTAGGAGTATGCTAAATCAGGAGTGGAAGTAATTGGTTTATGAGTTATTCTGTGCTTTTACAAAAAAATTTTGGCCTTCTTTTTTCATTTTTTAGTTCTTTGATAAATTCAAAATATGTTGTGTGTGTGAGCATGCCTGTTCGGAATACACCTCGTGCCTAGGGAAGACAAAATCTTCATCTCCATCTCACACCTCGTAAAATTTTGATTATCGCCAGAGTTCTTTTCCCCATGGATGGGTTGGTTAAATGATCGTAGTTATTTGAAAAATCATTTTTTGGTGATTCTAATTTTGATGCATGTATTGTTTTACTCGACTCCCAGTCTTGTATGTTGACGTTCTCAAGAAAAGGAATTGATGAATTAATGAATTGTTGTTCTATGCTTCTTTATCTTTTTTCATGGGTCCTTCCATGGTATCAATGACCATGCAGGCATTATATTTTTCAAGTGATGGATGAAATGCATTCATAATTTCTTATTGTTACTATAAGAATTTTGATGCCTAATCAAAGAACCCTTTTCAACAGTCCATAAACTTTGAATATCTTATGTTAAATAATGTAAAAATTTAAAAATCATGCCCCATAGTAAGCATGCTCTACTCTTCATGTGCCATGTTTGATGCCATTTCGCACCAAATTAATATGAACCTTAAACGGCTTCTATTTAGTATGTCTGATCCGTGGAACCTTAACCTTAACCTTTCTCATGCAAACAACAGTGAATTAGAAATTTTCTTTGCAAGGAGAATTTGTAATTTTTTCTGGGTCTAAATTATCCATTTCCTTCTTCCCTCTGACAGGAAAAGGGACAACCATTGCCGAAGTTCGGCGAGTGGGATGTAAATGATCTTGCATCAGCTTAGGGATTTACTGTAATTTTTAATAAGGCCAGGGATGAGAAAAAGACTGGTGGCAAACCTGAGTCACCAGCAAAGTCAGATTCTAATCTTAATCATGGAGTGGAACCTGTCAAGCCTCCTGCTGTGAGTTGTTCTTTGCTTATTCACTGTTGCACCATCAGTTTGCATTTCTAATTGGCCACAAAGGCTTTGTTTCTTGGAAAATAATTTTGAATTTCAAAAATTTAGGAAAACTTACAAAACAAGAAAAAAAAATGGAAAATAACTTTCCAGACATTGATGCTATGTGATTAATTTAATACTAACGGTAAAGAACCTTTCTCAAATCATCAGCACACAAAAGTAGCAGTAGAACTTCATTGGCGAGAGCTAGCTTTTCCTTTGCTTGTGTTTTTCTTTTTCATGGGGCAATTTCATTTACATAGCTTTTTCTTATATTGAAAATGTACTGATTTACAGAATCTTGATGAGGTCGTCTCTGTGCAAGAGCTTCAATAGAAGAGCGTGTTCGTTGTTCGCCCCACCATATTTTCCTAAAGATAGGAGCTGTAGAGTGATGATGGTCTTGAATCCATTTTTAATGCTATGATACTGTGTTGGTGTGGGGAAAGAGTAAAGATGAAAAAAAAAAAAAAGACGAGACTTTATTGTATTGTGTATCTATGTGTACTGATTTGGTGGCTTACACCATATGAAGCTTACTATTTGTTTCCCTGCCTTGTGGTATGGGTTGTGGAGCTTTCTTCTCTGATTTTTTTTTTTTCCTTTTCTTTCTGAAAGAAAAAAAAGAAGGAAAAAAAAAAAAAACTCATCTCGTCTTATTTGTTTTCTGGAGTATTTTTGGTTCATTCCTTTTCTACATCAGGACATGGTGGGTGTTTTTTGTTTTCATTTCCTGGAAACACAGATTGTGTGTTGGTCGATGTTTTTTGTTTTCATTTTCTGAATACACAAATTTGTGTGTGTGGGCGTGTGGGTGAGTGACTCTGTATGTTAATTTGTGCCCATGATTGTTGACACCATAATATGCTTGATCATGATTACACACGAGTGATATTTATCTAACGGCCCTTTCCTTCTCTTGGGTGGCCAGCAAACCAATAGTCAACCACGATGAACAGTCGCAACCATTTTAGTGCCTGCACTACAACATATATGACTTTTGGCGACCAATTATTTTGGTCCCTAAAATCACTATTTTGGTCTCTAAATGGTTTTTGTGACAAAATAAAATTCGTCACTAAAAAGTCACTAAAAGTGCGTCTAGAAAAGTCTTTAGCGACGAATTTTTGAAAATGTCTCTGAAAATGACAATTAGCAACCAATTTTATATTGTCACAAGATGTTTGATTTTACAAGACTAAACATTTGGTCGCTAATACTTCGTCATAAAATGTTCCAATTTGGTCGAAAAAAATAAAATAATGACATTTTTAACGACAATGATATTTGGTCGCTAAAAGACAAATAACTTTCTCTACAACACATTTTCGTCGTTAAAAATCAAAGTTGGGATAGCTAAAAATGCACAAAAATTAAATGTCTTCCAATCATTAAAAAAAAAAATTGACATCCACACATCAAAGCCACTCTATTACCAAATCACAATGAGTACATAGCTCTTAGTATATTCAAAATTTCCAAACTCAAAGCTTTCAAAACACTTTTAAAAAGTCTCCAAATTCAAAGTTCACAAAAATTGACATATCAAGTAATTCTCAATCAACCGATAATCGTTGCTATCATGAGGAAGGAGAGCAATGTCACAGCGAAACTTCTTATACTTTTCATCAAGGGACTCCTCGTTGTCAGCGTCACAAACACCAAAGCTCCCTAAGGTAGAAACGGGCAAAATTATTTAAAACCAAAATTTCCCCTTCCTGCCCAATCTGCTCCTGCTTGGCATTCCTTCATCTTCATTGACACTAGAGAGGAAAAATGTGATAAACATTAGAGAGTTATCTAGTCATGAAGAGCTCTACCGCATAATACTCATCACGATTTGTCAATCACTAAGTGAAATCTCAATATTATCATACATCTATTTTGGCTACAATGATTTCAAGGCTTCATCTCAATACTCATTCATATAGGTGACTAAAAGTAAAAATGGTACATAATCGGTGAGACTAGTTTTTTCATATGAAAAGAAGTTTTTCAAAGAAAGATAGCGAAAAGAAAAAGATAAATATTAGCCTCAATATACCTGAATAGGTCCTAAAAGATTTCCAAGCATAACTAAGAAGGTGATGTCCTCAAGCTTCTAGAAAATTATGTTTATAAATCTAATCCAACATTGTAGTTTTTGCTTTTCATAGGGAAGGCAATCTGCTAAAAGCACCAAGAAGGTGTAACATGGTAGGTCTATCCACTGTACAGGATGACTTGCACCACTAGGAAGTTATGTAATCAAATTTAATTCCAATCTAAAAATACAAAGATCCACCTCCCAAACTCGAAAACCAAGCTGAAAAAACTACATTTAGTAATTCATACATAAATAAAGAAACACACGTCTCATCCACACAAATTCTAAACAGAGCAACTTGTTGAAACACACAACATGCACTTCAAGAGAACACTAGGCTCAGAGGCTAGAAATGTAGGCCTCACCATAGGTCAAGCAGCCTTTTGCCAATCCAACTAAGAAAAAGAGACCTGTGAATTCGTTCATGTTTGGCATCTCATTGCTATATAAGACAAAAAACAAGAGAGAAAAAAAGAGAACTTTCCAAACTGCTTTCTATCTTAAAACGCACCTTGTCACCAAGTTTGAATGGAGGTAGACCCCTGTAAGGGCATGTGCCACATCGAAAAGCATCACCTAGTCCACACTGCAAGCAAGAGCAAATTGAACTCAATAGAAGACAAATAAATATAAGAAGAAGAAGAAAAAAAAATTAAAGTTCCACGACTCTGTCATGGCAGTTAAAAGTTTACGCGTTTATTTGTTAAACAAGTATATAAAACCTAATCCAGTCTAGAGATGCCATAAGAAAACAGCATCAGTATTATAAACAAAAAGAAATTAATTTAACAAAGCACATACACTGTCACATGCTGATTGAGGATTGTTCAGCTGGTCCCTAGTCAGTCCTAGCTTCTACACCTTCTCCTCTTCCTCTGCTCTTCCACAAGTGCAATTTTTGCAGGCTTTCCTCGTACTTCCAACTTCACAATCACCAACTGCATACACATGTTAATTAAATGTGTGAATTACAAGTTACCAGAAAAATTACACGGAACAAAATTCATATAATCAGGGAAAGTGTGACATCCAAAACAATAGAACTTTAATGTCATTGTCTTACTAGGTGGCAACTGAGGTTTCTTCAAATCCTCCTCAGTCAAGAGGCTATCCTCATCAATCAAATCCATATCACCATCAATCTGGACTTTGGGCAAGCTTTTTATGGCTTGCTCTTGAGAGAAAAGGATGAACCAATCTTCCAAGAAGGTTTCCTGGCTTTAATCTGTTGAAAGGAAACAAATTCAAATCCATGTTTTGTGAGAGACAATAACAATAACCTAATCAATTTAAATCATCATTTTCACTGTTTGACACGGACCTCTAGGAGCAACAACTGCGTATTGGGTTGTGTAATTAGTATGATTCTGAAATTCCTCATAATTCCAAAAGATTTGGGACATCAACTCAAAACCCAAACCTAAAGTTAGAAATCAATAATACGCTTCCATATTTTCCTGCAAAGAGAAAAGATAAAATTAAGATGGAGAAATTGAGGACCTATAGCTTTACTTCTACGTTAAGATGGAGAAATTGAGGACCTATAACAAACAAAAATAGAACATTGAAATAGAGTTAGTAAAGAAGACAATACTTCTTATAATTACATTCAGCACACATTTTATATATTAAGGATATAGTAAGTGTGACCCTCCTGTACTCGTGGTCTTAGGCGAGCACTTAAACGGCCTACACCTCGAGCCAACACTGACTGTGTCTTTTATTATGATTTTACTAACCTCCGAAATATGTTCAATGTGAGGTGATGTAATATTGCTTAAAAAATGCTGCATCGCTGTACAAACTAATTTGAAGAAGATAGTTATTTTAGTGTACTTTTACATGAATAAACAAATTTGCATAGATCTTATAATTTTAACTTCCCATCCAAACCAGACATTTAATGGTTACCAATAACGTAATTATCATGATATGGGGTATTAGCTGCCAATGCCATCATGTGGTCCCCAGAAAATCAGAATGAGCATTGCCTGGATACTGAATTAAGATTTAAAGAATGAGAAAATGATGAATTAAATTTTAGTAAAGATGAATGCCTCATGTTATTCTTATTATTTGACTACTGTAGCAGAGTGTTTCTCATAATATATCTGTCCAATTAGTCAAACAAATGCTGTGCATCATGTCCATCATCAAGCTCATCAATAAACAAGTCAATAAATGATTTGAGGTTGAAATGTGCATTGTAGATGTGCAACAAAGTATGAAGGCTTTGGCTTCACCTATTTATTTGACACAAAAAAGCAGCCATTCTTACAATGTGCACTCTTTAGGGGTGCATATCATAGATTTGCCCTTTTGTTTATAAAGAGGTTGTGTGGCTAGCTTGGATACCAGGGGCTAGCTTGGATACTAGGGGCTGGAGAACTTTGCATTTTGAGTCTTGCACGTAAGACTCAGTGTGGAAAGGTAGTAAACAAACCTTTGATATGTAGAGTTTTAATGAGTGAATGAATTTAAATGTTTCACTGCAAAACACCACATTATTATGACTATATGAAAATTCAGCTTCTTTATAGTATCCATTTTTTTAACTAAAACTCACACTGCTTGGTGAGTTGTAATGTTTATGGGACTTTTGATACCAGTTTATATTTGACTCGATCCTTTATTTTATTGCAATTAACTAATATTTACCAACTCTAGTTTTTGTGACTGAGGGTCTAACTCACGAATGCAAATTGCAAGAATTGAGCTATAACACCAAGTTAAATTATCACCATTCCCAAAAGCTTAAGCTGTCAGGACTAAAGCTAAACAATTGATATTAAGCCTATCCATCAGACCTGCCAGCCACTTCTCTTGTATTGTAAGTTTCTCGAGTTTCCAAAGTGGCTATAAAGTCGAATTGTTTTCTTTTTTAATTACTCAGGTTTGTTTTGGGAATGACATGAATCTTTTGAATTTCCATGATCTTCTATAATTGTTTATCCCTATCATGATTTGTTTCTTGCATCTGCTTGTTTCATTCGTTAAAAGTTTTTTTGTGTGGCTTTTAATGATATCTGTGCAGGCCGTGAGGAATAAATTTGAAGCAGCACCCTAAATTTCAAGTTAAGTTTCTTGCTCCATTCATCTTCTATTTGGTTCAGATTATTTGAATTTGAATAAAAATAACTATACTAAAATCAAGGAATAAACCAAGGATGTGAAATGCAAAACAAAAAACAAAACAATAAAGAAAAAACTAGCCATTGTGGCATTTTATCAAACACCTAGCAGACCCATAATCAGACACATAATCAGAAGCATTTCGAAGAAAGAGTGAAGGTAGAGAATGAGAAACCCAGAGACCTGAAGAGGGAGAAAGAGAGAGGGGTAGAGAAAGAGAAACAGAGACAACAAACTGACCTAAAACTCACGATGGTGCTGTAGCTTGATGTCGGTGCAGGATAAACTCACGGTGTGGATGATGAACCGTCCTCACGGTGGAGGATGAACTCACGGTGGTGGATGAACTGTCCTCACGGTGGAGTATCCACTCATAGAGGTAGCTTTGTGAAAGAATAGATTAGGGCACAAAGGGAGTTGAAAAGTTTAGGCGCTAAATCAGAAATTTTTTTGACGCCTTCATTTTGGGTATGTAAAGACAGAAAAATATGAAAAAAAATAAAATAAATCATAATTCATAAATTGGGAGGTAATGTGAAACTATTCCCATTAAAAAATAAATTATTAATTTATAATTTTATCAATTTATACTTAAATTTTTTTTATTTATTTTTAATATAAATTCTCATATATTTTTATTAAGTAAAATTAATAAAAAAAAATTTTACTCATCAATTACAAAATGTATAATCACACCATAAATTGGCGTAAACATAATAGACAAAATTTTAGAAACTATAAAGCAGTGTTTGGTAACGTTTACGTTTTTGTTTATATTTACAAAAATTTTATAAATTGGTTTTTGTTTATTTTTAGAAAAACATAAATTACAAACGCGTTTGGTTTGAACAAATGTTTACAAAATTTTAAAAATATAAACTAAAAATATATTTGTTCAGGCCTAAAATATTTATATTTATTTTTATTATTTGTAACAATGGGATCACACACATTATAATTGAAAAAAAATTAATTAAAAAAATAATTGAAAAAATAATTAATTGAAAAAATAATTTAAAAAAATTATTTGAAAAAAAAGTTAATTGAAAAAAAAAAATATTTGAAAAAAATTTATTTGAAAAAAAAATTATTTGAAAAATAATAATTAAAAAAAAATTATTTCAAAAAAAATCATTTGAAAAAAATAATTGAAAATAAATTAATTGAAAAAAAAATTGAAAACTGAAAACGTAAACTCATTTTTTGAGTTTACGTTTTTTCCTCAAATTTATAAACTGAGACAATCATTTAAGTTGTGTTTGGTAACGTTTACATTTTCAGTTTATATTTACAAAAAAATTATAAACTGGTTTTTGTTTCTTTTTAGAAAAACATAAACTACGCGTGTTTAGTAATTGACAAAATGTTTAAAACATTTAAAAATATAAAAAGAATGAGAAATGGCAAGTGGCGGAAGGCGGTGGTGGAAAGTGGTGACGGTGGGTGGTGGCGGGTGGGTGGGTAGGTGGGTGGGTGACGGTGGCGGGTGATGGGTGGTAGCGAGTGGGTGGTAGTAATGGTGGTGGCAGGTGGTGGGTGGTGGTGGCAAGTGGGTGGCGGGTGGTGGGTGGTAACGGGTGGGTTATGGTGGCGGGTGGTGGGCGGTAGCGAGTGGGTCATGGTAGTGGTAGTGGTGGTGGTAGTGGTGGTGAGTGGTGGGTGGTGGTGGCAAGTGGGTGGCGGATGGCGGGTGGTGGTTGGTGGTGGCGGATGGGTGGTGATGGTGGGTGGGTGGGTGACGGTAGCGGGTGGTGGGTGGTAGTGAGTGGGTGGTGGTAATGGTGGTGGCAGGTGGGTGGCGGGTAGGGGTGGTGGTGGGTGGTGGTAGTGGGTGGGTGGGTGGCTGGTGGTGGTAGGTAGCTGGTGGTGTCAGGTGGTGGATGGTGGTGGCGGTGGGTGATGGTGGTGGTGGCAAGTGGGTGGCGGGTGGTGGTGTGAGGCGGTGGATGGTAGTGGCGGTGGGTGGTGGTGGTGGTGGCGAGGTGGGTGGTGGTGGTGAGTGGGTGGCGGGTGGTGGGCGGTGGGTGATGGTAGTGGGTGGTGGGTGGTGAGTGGTGGTGGTAGGGGTGGTGGCGGAAGGCGGTGGTGGAAAATGGTGGCGGGTGGTGGGTGGTGGCAGTGGGTGGTGGTGGTGGTGGTGGTGGTGAGTGGTGGGTGGTGATGGTGAGTGGTGGCGAGACCTTTGATTTATTTATAAATCAAAAATTTTACTAAATAAGTTTTATTTGAGTTTTTAAAATTTTGTAAATATAAGTAAAACTGAAAGCGTAAGTGTTACCAAGCGACACCTTATAAACCAAAAAAATATCAAACAAGTTTTTATGAGCAGTTTTAAAATTTTTATAAATATAAGCGAAAACTAAAAGCGGAATAGTTACCAAGCAGACCATAATATTGTAATCAAGTCACAAAGTTATGAGTAAAGTGGTGTGATTATGAGGCAAAGAATGTTGGTTATGAGATATGTAATTAGTGGTTATGAGTAAAGTGGTGTGGTTATGAGCCAAATAATGTTGGTTATGAGATATGTGATTAGTGGTTATAAGTAAAGTGGTATGGTTATGAGCCAAAGAGTATTGATTATGAATATATGACTAATGGTTATGAGATATGTGATGTTAATTATGATCAAAGTGGTGTGACTATGAGCCAAAGGGTGTTATGAGATATGTGATTAGTAGTTATGATATATGTGATGTTAGTTATGAGCCAAATATTGTTGGTTATGAGATATGTGAGTAATGGTTATGAGATATATGATTGTTGATTATGAGATATGTGATTTTGGTTATGAGCAAAGTGATGTAGTTATGAGTCAAAAGGTGTTTGGTTATGAGATATGTAGTTATTAGTTATAAGATATGTGATATTGGTTATGATCAAAGTGATGTGGTTATGAGCAAAAGGGTGTTGATTATGAGATATGTAATATTGGTTATGAGTCAAAGGGGGATTGGTTATAAGATGTGGTTATGAGCTATGGGGATTAGTTATAAGATATGGTTATGAGCTATATGAGTGGTAGTTATGAGATATGTGATTAATAGTTATGAGATATGTGATAGTGGTTATGATCAGAGTGGTGTGATTATGAGCTAAAGGATATTAGTTATGAGATGTAGTTATGAGATATGTGATTGTAGTTATGAGCCAAAGAGTGTTGGTTATGAGATATGTGGGTAATGGTTATGAGATATATGATTGTGGATTATGAGATATGTGATTTTGGTTATGAGCAAAGTGATGTAGTTATGAGTCAAAAGGGTGTTTGGTTATGAGATATGTGGTTATTAGTTATAAGATATGTGATATTGGTTATGATCAAAGTGATGTGGTTATGAGCAAAAGGGTGTTGATTATGAGATATGTAATGTTGGTTATGAGTCAAAGGGGGATTGGTTATAAGATGTGATTATGAGCTATGTGGATTGGTTATAAGATGTGGTTATGAGCTATATGAGTAGTAGTTATGACATATGTGATTAATAGTTATGAGATATGTGATAGTGGTTATGATCAAAGTGGTGTGATTATGAGCTAAAGGATATTGGTTATGAGATGTAGTTATGAGATATGTGAGTGTAGTTATGAAATATGTGATATTGGTTATCAACAAAATGGTGCTGGTTATGAGATATGGTTATGAGATAAGTGATGAGAGCTTATAACTAAGTTATGATTAATTTGATTCTAGTTATGAACAAATATGATTTTGGCTCATAACTATAAAAAGTGACCTGCTTACCAGGTCACTTTTAATGATGTGGCTCAATCTGAGCCATTGATTTTCGATGTACCATACATTTTTTAAATGAAATGTACTATAGAAGAAAGAGAAAGTTGTAAAGAGAGAACCAATAGAAAATGAAAGTTAAAATTCACCAAAAAAAAAAAAAAAAAAAAAAAAAACATAACACGCATATGTAGATGTACAGTGAAGATTGAAAAGAAATTATGTTTTATCCATGTATTTGTGTGTATAAAACATAATTTTGGGGATGTTTGATAAACTAGATGATTTGGTGATATTATATGAATCAAAAATTCAAAATTGTGTCACTGTGCATATGTGTGTGTGTGAGAGAGAGAGAGAGAAATATAATTTAGGGAATGAACCAAATGATTTGATGATGTGTTTGATGAAATGAAAATACAAAACCATGTTTTTTGATTTCAATTTCTTCACTGTGCGCGTGTGTGTGTAAAATATAATTTTGGTGATGTTTGATGAAGAAGAAGGGTGTGGATTTCACCGAAAATGGAGGTTGCCAGATTGGGAAACATTAAAAAAAAAAATAAGAAGAAAAGAAGAATATGATGGTATAATTGTCAGTTTAATCTTCTGTTAACAGAAGTTAGTGTGGACTTCAACCCAGTAATTATGGATGGATTATGTGGTGATTTCCAAATATAAGGAAGGCTGTGAGGCCCTTGAAAATTTTATTTTCTTAAAAGTTCCTTATTTTTAAATTATTTCATTGAAGTCTTTCAGTTTCTTAATTAATTTCAATTTCAATCCTAATTTTCGGTAATTGCCGTTTTGGTTCGGAATCTCGCCTTTTGTTGCGAATCGGCATCACGTGACCCGAATTACTTTTCCTATCATTATTTTATTAAATATATGATTTAAATATATATTTTATTTCAAAATTTCAGATTTGTACCTTTTTCTTTTCTTATTATTGCATTTTGGCCCCAAAAATCTTAATATTTTATTCAATAAGAGTACAACTAATGTTTTATTCATTTATACATAATATCTACTATATTTTATTCAAAAAAAAAAAAATTCTCACATGTGGTAAATGCTGGCCGGTTGTGAATAGGAGAGAAGGACCAAGAAATTAATTTTTTATATAGCAAATCTTGAATAAAAAATTCAAAAAAATCTTTGAAAACATGAAGAAATGGGGAACAATAAATTTAATGTACTCTTGTCTCCCAATTAACTAATAAATAGGATTACTTTTTCTTAATCAATATTAATTAACACTAATCCTAATTGGATGCAATTACAAACCAACCAAACCATTGAGATTCAACCAAACCATTCAACCATTTTATTTCTCCTCCTTGGCCTATAAGTACACGCTTTGCTAGCTCATTTTTGTCACTCCATACACACACAACACATGGTTGAAGAGAGCAGAAAAGGAGAGAAACAAGTAGGAAAAAAAATCTAGCAAACTAAGGTAAACCTCATTTACCTCTTCTCTCCATGAATGCCATCATGTTTTTCCCTTTCATAATGCATGCTCGAAACATATTTCATATGTTACTTGGAGTTACTACATTTGTTGGATGATGCATGGTTTGAAAACATGGTGTTCATCTCCTCCTTTAAAATTTTCAACATGTTTTTTTTCTCAAATTTGTGATTTTGTTTCCATAGCAAACCTTCATGAACTCAATATCTGTTTGAAAGGGGTATTACTTGACATATAGAGAGTATGTGAGAATTTTCTTTAGGGTCATAGGTGTGTTTTTTTGGCTCACTTCATTTTTCTAATATTTGTTGCAAAGAATCGGTTAAATCAGTAAGCTTTAAGAAATTCTAGAAAAATGTCAAAAATTCTTCTAGACCTCAATTTTATGTCAAAATCTTCCTTAGGGAAGGAACATTAGTTTCATTGAAAAAGAGTGAACGGTTTGTGAGAAAATCTGATTTTCGTAACGGTCGACGAATCCTGACAGAGCTGGAGTATTTCTTAAATAACTAAAAATCTAGAAAAGCTATTCCATTTCTGAAAAACGTTATGAAAATTAGATAAAATTCTCTACGAACCATAGGAAGGCCTGATTTGGGAAAATCTGAAATAGTTCTTTTAATCTTGATTTTTAAGTGACTCTAAATCTGAAAATTTTGTTTACATTCATGTTTTGTGCTCTTGGCTTTATGAATGTGCTTACTTATATTTAATCATATCTTGGTATGATATTATACATGCCATCGTTATGTATTTTCTTGTCCTTTGACAATGCCTACACTTATGCAAATTTATTTTCCTTCTCGCTTGTACTAACTAATTACAACGATTAATCTAATGGAAAACTTAATGGGGTGGCTAATGGGGTTTTGATCACTCGATTATTATTATTATTATTATTTTAAGAAGTTATTGGTTAGTAGGATGCATTCCCTTTGGTAAGGTAAATCTTGCGCAAGTGGTTGTTTCGAAACCCTTGAATGGAGCAATTGTATTTGGACCATAGGTAGTTCGGTATAAGGAGGGATTTGGGCAAGGCTTATCATTACCGTCTCTTTTTGAGGCCATGCGGTTGGCGCTACACGGTATATAACCGTTGGTAGGCATCCAAGGTAAGGTCTGCAACAAAGCAACAAAAGAGGGGGCATACCGAATAATCCGCGTCCAATTCTTGGAGTTGGGAGGACGGAATCTCTTTGAGGGATTTCTAGACTTCTAACGATTAACCATATAATCTGTGCTATGAACTTAAATTCCATGACCCTTTCCTCTGTTTTTTTGTAAATGTTATTGTGTATTGAACTGGGAAAAAAGGGTGGGGTATGTGTGCGTTTACTGGGCATTCAAAGCTCACGTCATGCCAGGTGTCAAAGAGGAGCGTGCAGCCGAAGACGATGAATCGGAAACCTTCAAGGACATTTGGCTATCCTAGAAAGTTAGGATTTCGTTTTGTTGTTTTGTAAAGTCCATATGAAATTTTAAATTTTCTTTTGGATGTAATGTTAATAGGACGAACTTTTGTAATTAAGGATATTTGTAATTATTCTACTATTATGTATTTATATTCCAACACCAATATAATTCCCTATGTTGCTTATGAAACCTTGTGTCAATGCCTTTTAAGATTTGTCAAAAGGGTAGTACGCTACCTAAGAAAGTTGGACTTAGAAAAGAGGCTAATTTGACTTCTCTGGGATCTTACTTGGTTATTGGCCATAGGACTCATTAGTGACTTTCCTTTGACTATAACCCTTTGTGTAGATTTGGGGCGTCACAATTTGGTATCAAAGCCTAGGTTCAACCCTTAGCTCGCACAACCCATACGCGACTCTAGAAGCCTTTACCCCTTTACATTATTATATTTTACTATTACACTAAAAGAGACTAATAATTAAAATCTTTTCCCTCCACCCTAGGATGTCGTCAGAAAGCAGCCAGATGACTGACATCTGTCTCAACACGTGGAGAGCATTCCGCATGCAAGGCAGGAGGGCTCTGTCCTTCAATACCTACTTCAGACATCGAAGGTGTGAATTTGCCGCCGAGGAAATGATTATCAAGGAGATACGAAAGGTGGAAACGGATTACTCTTATTACAAAAGGGAACAAAAGTGGTCCTTGGTTTGACGACACCTAAAATACCTAAGTCGCGCAACAAGAAGTACAGTTCAAAAGGAGCACGATGACCAGAAGATGGACTCTCTGATGCATCGAGCCTTAGCAAGAGAAGCAATGCACCAATTTCCCGTACAAGCGGAAAACGGCGAGTCTCACTACCTTGGGTAGAACAACAATTAGCCAATGGAGATAGAACAACCACCAGTACAACCAGGAACAACCTTAGCCTTCCCAATTAAGGTGTCATCTGAACACATCCCCTCTTCGTCGATATACACGCTCCGCTCCCTTGGCCAGGAAATTGACTTGGCTGATGAGGACCCCGAAGAAGACTTTGATTGGTCAGGAAATGGGAGTTAATCTAGGGATAGTAAGCTAGACTTTTTGTGAGATTCACTCATGGTAGGGGTCTTTAAAATGTATGTAGTAACTTTGTGACTTTGGCATGTGTAATGCTTTTGAGTAAAACTATGATATAGAAGTCTTTTGTACTGATGCCTAATATAATTATATGAAATGATGACTTGTTCTATATCTGTTGACTGTTAATTGTTTTAATATTCGTCACACTAACTAAACCTTAATTTTAAATATTGTAGAAAGATTACCTCTGGCTAGAAATCTAGAAACCAACTTATCTCGTACCATGAACAGAACAGTGGATACGCGAGCTAACAACTATTTAGAAACTAGCAACAATGCCCGGCACTGTTCCAGAAATCAACATGGGCCCGTACCTGTGGGAGCCAGTATTCAATAATCTTGGGCATCAAATTCTGAAAGAGTTAGGACAACTAAGGAACAATCGGCAAAACGAAAGGATTCAACTCTTTTCGGAGTTCAGAAAACAAAGGCCCCCAAAATTCACAAGAATACCAGACCCGAGAGTGGCTGAGAATTGGCTTCGACAGATAGAAAAGATGTTGGACACTATGGAAATAACCGAAGATGCCGATAGAATAGCCGTAGCCATGTTCGAGCTTGATGATGAGGCTGATCATTGGTGAGAACTAATCAAGAGTATGCGTGACGTTACGAATATGTCATGGAACCAGTTTAAGGAATTGTTCCTGAATAAATACTTTCCAAGTACAGTTCGCCGAGAACGAGTTAGGGAATTCCAAAACCTGGAGCAAGGGAATATGACTATAACTTAATAAGCTGCAAAATTTGAAGAGTTAGCCTGTTACGTAACTAGATATGTAGCAAATGATGAAGAGAAAGCAAGGATATTCGAGTAGGGGCTAGACCTTACCATCAAGGGAAGAGTTTTCCTGCAACGACTCCACTCATATGCCGAGTTAGAGACGACATTAGAATTTGAAAGAAAAGTAGCCGACGCTAGGAAAACTTGGAACAAGCAGAAAGGGGGTCAAACATCTGTAGGACCTCAGAGGAACCAGAAAAGAAGTATGGCCCCGAAGCCCTACTCAAGACCACAACCACAACAGCAACGACAACAATCGCAGCAACAAATCCAGAAAGGAGGTTATTAACCAAGGCCAATGGGACAACTCTAGTGCTTTCATTGCCAGCAGTTGGGGCACAAAAAGAGCAAATGTCCTAAACTCCCTCTATCAGGATACTAGGGAGGAGGTTCCGAAGCAAATGCCCAGGCATTGGGTGGACATAAGTCTTGGACAAACAAGACAGGATCTACCAGGCAGCAGCACCAGAAGAGTGGAGGAACTCAGAATGCTAGGACCAGTGGTAACCAAAAGACAACCGGCAGAGTCTTTGCTTTACAAGAGAAAGAAGCGGACCCGCCTGTAATTGAGGGTAATCTAGTGCTATATAATTCTTGGGTGCATGTTTTATTTGATAATGGTGCATTGCATTCTTTTATATCCTTTACTTGTGCTAAGTCATTAGAACTTGTATGTGAACCCTTAAAAACTGCCTTAAGTGTAATATCATCTATGGGAGGGTGCGTTCAGATAGGGTTGATCTGTAAGGATTGTAAAATAGGAGTGTCGAACCTACGTTTAACTTGCGACCTTCGTGTCATGGAAATGTCAGACTTTGATATCATTTTGGGCATGGACTAGTTGTTTGCCTACCGAGCGGTGATCGACTGCTGTCAGAGGAAAATAGTAGCTCACATACTTGACAGAACACGTTTCCAGTTTAAGGGTAATAGACAAGACTCAATGACTTCAACAAAACGTAGGAC
Organism: Camellia lanceoleosa; assembly: GCA_025200525.1. NCBI lineage: Eukaryota > Viridiplantae > Streptophyta > Magnoliopsida > Ericales > Theaceae > Camellia > Camellia lanceoleosa. The sequence continues at coordinate 97,154,369 of CM045769.1, read as the reverse complement.
GTTGTGGCACGAGCATTTGCGAGTAGGGTAGTAAGTTTGATTTTAAATGAGTAGTGCCAAAAAGAAATAGAACTTTCGTGAGTAGTATGTGACTATGCAGCTGTATTTCTTGAGGAATTACCGGGATTGCCTCTAACCTGGGAGATAGACTTTAGTATTGAGCTACAACTTGGAACTACTCCAATATCCATGGCCCCCTATCATATGGCACGGGCGGAACTGCGAGAATTAAAGATGCAATTGCAAGAGTTACTCGAAAAAGGATTTATTAGGCCAAGTACTTCACCGTGGGGAGCACCCGTCCTATTCGTTAAAAAGAAGGATGAGTCATTAAGGCTATGCATTAATTACCGTCAGCTCAACAGAGTAATGATCAAGAACTGATACCTACTCCCAAAGATTGATGATCTTTCTGATCAACTTAGAGGCTCAAAGTACTATTCAAAGATTGATCTCAGGTCAGGCTACCATCAACTACGTGTCAAGGAGGAGGATATACCCAAAACTGTCTTTCGAACCAGATATGGTCACTATGAGTTTGTAGTAATGTCGTTCGGACTAACCAATGCGCCGGTAGTATTTATGAGCCTAATGAACAAGATCTTCACACAGTATCTTGACCAGTTTGTAGTAGTGTTCATTGACAACATCTTGGTATATTCAAGGTCTGAAGAAGAGCATGAGCAACATTTAAGGATTGTCCTTCAAGTTCTTAGGGACAATCGGTTGTATGCCAAGGCAACAAATGTGAGTTCTAGTTAAATGAATTGAAATTCTTAGGGCATGTAGTGTCTAAGAATGGGATTGTGGTGGATCCAACCAAGGTGGAAACAGTCTTAGATTGGAGACAACATAAAACTGTGTCAAAAATTCGCAGTTTCTTAGGATTGGCTGGTTACTACCGAAGGTTCATTCAAGATTTCTCCAAACTAGCCAGACCAATTACTCATTTGACGCAGAAAGGAGTAAAGTATGAATGGGACGAAGCTTGCAAAAATTCCTTCCAAGAGCTAAAAAAGAGATTAACTAGTGCGCTAATTTTGATCATTTCGGAACGTGAAGTGGGGTACACTGTGTATTGCGATGCATCTAAAGAAAGGTTAGGATGTGTAATCATGCAAAATGGAAGGGTATGGATCTAGGCAATTGAAACCACACCAGCGAAACTACCCAACTCATGACTTGGAATTGGCAGCCGTAGTTTTTGCTTTAAAACAATGGCAACATTACCTGTATGGGGAACAATTTGAGATTTTCACAGATCATAAGAGCTTGAATTATCTATTTACACAGAAGGATCTTAATTTGAGACAAAGACGGTGGGTGGAGTATCTTGAAGATTTCTCGTTCACTCTTTCATATCATCTCGGTAAAGCCAATGTAGTAGCAAATGCCCTAAGTGTCAAGAGCAGAGAGATGATATGTAAATTAGCCGTAAGGGAATGGGATATAGTTAAGACTCTCAGTGAATTTAGACTTTAGGTAGAATCTCAGGATACAAAGGTATATCTTGGTGCCCAAAAGGTGATACCTAAGTTGACAAGTGAAATCATGAAGGCCCAGAAGCACGACCAAGAAGTAGCCTATATTAAGGGACGTTTAGAACCAGGAGAAAAAATGCTTGATTGGGCAATTCACCCCAATGGGAGTTTAAGATATCAAGGTAGATTGTTTGTGCCAAGTGACGAGTTGCTTAGAGAAAAGGTAATTAAGGAATGTCATCACTTTGTATTTGCGGTACATCCAATAGGGACTAAAATGTACCAAGATTTGAAGAGGCAGTATTGGTGGAGTGGAATGAAGAAGGATGTGGCTAAATTTGTAGCAAAATGTCTAACATGCAAACAAGTGAAGGCAGAACATCAGAAACCAGGAAGAATGTTGCAACCCCTGCTAATAGCTGAATGAAAGTAGGAACACATAACAATGGACTTTGTGACAGGGTTGCCCAGGACACCCAGAGGGCGCAATGCTATATGAGTAATAGTGGATCGCCTCACTAAGTCAACACATTTCTTACCCTATAAGATAACCAACACTTTAGAGTCTATGTACAGGCTCTACATTGGGGAAATCATTTGATTACACGGAATTTCGGTATCTATTGTGTCAAATCGCGATCCATGATTCACCTCCCGATTTTGGGAAAATCTCCAAGAAGCTCTAGATACCGAGTTATGTTTTAGCAGCACTTTTCATCCACAAATGGATGGACAATTTGAGCGCACCATCCAGACACTCGAAGATATGTTGAAAGCCTGTGTAATGGATTTTCAAGGAAGTTAGGAACGACACCTACCGTTAATTGAATTCGCCTATAATAATAACTTTTAAGCTATGGCGCCTTTTGAAGCATTATATGGGCGACCTTGTAGATCACCAATTTGTTAGATTGAAATAGGTGAAGCAAACCTAATAGGACACGAACTTGTCCTAGAGACCACTGAGAAGGTCAAATTGATCTGACAGCGGTTAAAGACTGCTCAAGACCGTCAAAGGAATTACGTAGATAGGAAGAGAAGGCCATTGATGTTTGAAATAGGCGACCACATATTCCTAAATGTGCAACCTAGGCGTGGGATCGTACGTTTTGGAATAACGGGAAAGCTATCACCACGATATATTGGACCTTTTGAGATATTTGAAAGGGTAGGCGAAGTGGCATATCTACTAGCTCTACCCCCGCAGTTAGCAGGGATACACAACGTCTTTCATGTATCAATGTTGCGGAAATACATTGCCGATCCATCACATGTCATCAATTAGGAAGAAATCAGTCTCGACAAAGATGTTACCTTTGAAGAAGGGCCTGTAGCAATACAAGATAGCCGGGAGAATAATCTTAGGGGCAAGACGGTTCATCTAGTAAAGGTGCTTTGGTGTCATCGAGGAATCGAAGAGTCTACTTGGGAACGCAAGGATTGGATGAAGGCAAACTACCCCCAACAATTTGAAAGTAATGTATAGTTAAATTTCGAGGACGAAATTGTTTTAAGGGGGATAGGTTGGGAGGCCCTTGAAAATTTTATTTTCTCAAAAATCCCTTACTTTTAAATTATTTCATTGAAATCCCTCAGTCTCTTAATTAATTTCAATTTTAACCCCGGTAATCGTCATTTTAGCGGTATCTCACCTTTTGTTGCGAATCGGCATCACGTGACCCGAATTACTTTTCCTATCATCATTTTATTAAATATATGACTTAAATATATGTTTTATTTCAAAATTTCAGATTTGTACCCTCTTCTTTCCTTATTATTGCATTTTGGTCCCAAAAATCTTAATATTTTATTCAATATGACTACAATTAATATTTTATTAATTTATACATAATTTCAACTATATTTTATTCAAAAAATCAAATTCTCACATGTTGTAAATGGTGGTTGGTTGTGAATAGGAGAGACGGACCAAGAAATTAATTTTTTATATAGCAAATCCTGAATAAAATATTCAAAAAAATCTTTGAAAACATGAAGAAATGGGGAGCAATAATGCAATGTACTCTTGTCTCCAATTAACTAACAAAAATGATAGAGACTCCATTTTTTCGAGACCCCCACAACCCCCATAGACACATGTCAGTGAGTGATAGGAAAAACAAAAAAAACAAAAAACAAAATGCAAAAAGTTGACCAATCCCAATACATTAGGGGTGGTGGACGTCAAGGAAAAGGGGGTCTCAACCTTTTTCCATTAACTAATAAATAGGATTACTTTTTCTTAATCATGATTAATTAACACTAATCCTGCTTGGATCCAATTACAAACTAACCAAACTAGATCAATTCCATTGAGATTCAATCAAACCATTCAACCATTTTCTCTCTCCTCCTTGGCCTATAAATACACGCCTTGCTAGCTCATTTTTTTCACTCCATACACATACAATACACGGCTGAAGAGAGCAGAAAATGAGAGAAACAAGTAGGAAAAAAATCTAGCAAGCTAAAGTAAACCTCATTCACCTCTTCTCTCCATGAATACCATCATGTTTTTCCTTTTCATAATGGATGCTAGAAACATATTTCATATGTTACTTGGAGTTACTACACGTGTTGGATGATGCATGGTTTGAAAACATGGTGTTCATCTCCTCCTTTAAAATTTTCAGCATGTTTTTTCTCTCAAGTTTGTGATTTTGTTTCCATAGCAAACCTTCATGAACTCAAGATCTGTTTGAAAGGGGTATTACTTGACATATAGAGAGTGTGTGAGAATTTTCTTTAGGGTCATGGGTGTGTTTTTCTAGCTCACTTCATTTTTCTAATATTTGTTGCAAAGAACCGGTTAAATTAGTAAGCTTTAAGAAATTCTAGAAAAATGTCGAAAATTCTTCTAGACCTCAATTTTATGTCAAAATCTTCCTTAGGGAAGGAACATTAGTTTCATTGAAAAAGAGTGAACGGTTTGTGAGAAAATCTGATTTTCGTAACGGTTGACGAATCCGGATAGAGCTGGAGTATTTCTTAAATAACTAAAAATCTGGAAAAGCTATTCCATTTTTGAAAAACGTTCTGAAAACTAGATAAAATTCTCTACGAACCATAGGAAGGTTGGATTTGGAAAAAATCTAAAATAGTTCTTTTAATCTTGATCTTTAAGTGACTCCGAATCTAGAAATTTTGTTTACATTCATGTTTTGTGCTCTTGGCTTTATGAATGTGCTTACTTATATTTAATTATGTCTTGGTATGATATTATACATGTCATTGTTATGTATTTTCTTGTCATTTGATAATGCCTACACTTATGCAAATTTATTTTCCTTCTCGTTTGTACTAACTAATTACAACGATTAATCTAACGGAAAACTTAATGAGATGGCTAATGGGGTTTCGATCACCCGATTATTATTATTATTTGAAGAAGTTATTGGTTAGTAGGATGCGTTCCCTTTGGTAAGTTAAATCTTGTGCAAGTGGTTGTTTCGAAACCCTTGAATGGAGCGGTTGTATTTGGACCCTAGGTAGTTCGGTGTAAGGAGGGATTTGGGCAAGGCTTATCATTACCGTCTCTTTTGAGGTCATGCGGTTGGCGCTACATGGTATATAACCGTTGGTAGGCATCCAGGGTAAGGCCTACAAAAAAGTAGCAAAAGAGGAAGCTTACCGAATAATGTGCGTTCAATTCTTGGAGTTAGGAGGACAAAATCTCTTTGAGGGATTTCTAGACTACTAACGATTAACCATATAATCTGTGCTATGAACTTAAATTCCATGACCCTTTCCTCTATTTTTTTTTGTAAATGTTGTTGTGTATTGAACTAGGAAACATGGATGGGGTACGTGTGCGTTTACTGGGCATTCAAAGTTCACAGCGTATCATGCCAGGTGTCGAAGAAGAGCGCATAGTGGAAGACGACAAACCGGAAACCTTCGAGGACATTTGGCTATCCTAGAAAGTTAGGATTTTGTTTTGTTGTTTTGTAAAGTCCATATGAAATTTTAAATTTTCTTTTGGATGTAATGTTGATGGGACGAGCTTTTATAATTAAGGATATTTGTAATTATTCTACTATTATGTATTTATATCCAATACCAATATAATTCCCTACATTGCTTATGAGACCTTATGTCAATGCCTCTTAAGATTTGTCAAAAGGGTAGTGCGCTACCTAAGAAAGCTGGACTTAGAAGGGAGGCTAATTTGACTCTTCTAGCGATCTGGGAACTTACTTGGTTATTGGCCATAGGACTCATTAGTGACTTTCCCTTGACTATAACCCTTAGTATAGATTTGGGGCGTCACAAAAGTAATCCACACTCAGCTCAAATTATAGAGAGATAAAGTGAAATTTGCCTTAATGTATATCTATTTAATATTTATATATATATATATAATTCGGGTTTTGAGTTACTCAGATTTTTTGGTGTCTTTCCCTAAGCTCAAAATTAATTCAAACTTTTGAAATTTTGTTCAAACTCGAATCCAATTCAAAACTATTTTGTCCAAGCCCTAACAAAAATTGTGCTGAGCTTGTGTTGCTCTGGTTAAACCCGCTTATGTTGCATCCATACTCTTACTCCTCTTTCGCTGCCACCCCATTTCGTCCCTTATCCAAAAACCATAGATCCATCTTTTCCTTCTTATCCCCCAAATTTGAAAACCATAGGTCTATCCATCTCTTTCTCTCATAGTGGTTTAATTGAGGTAGGGAAGGGCTACGGGGTTAGTAGCTGGGTTGAGAATGGAGGGTCGAGTGTTGGCCGTGAAATGGAGAAAGGCTAAGGGTAGAAGTCACCAGTTTGTTAAGAGGCCTATGTGGTTATGGAGTTAAGGTTTAAAAGATATGGAGTGTAAACAGAAAGATAAAAAGATTGGAATAAGGATATGTTTTGGGGTGTAAGGAGTGCTTTTTTTTTTTTTGTGTGTGTGTATGTGTGTGTGTAAATAGAAACTCACTATCCCAAGACTTCAAGAGACCAAATAGGGTGTTTGCATATCATAATAGTAAAGATATCTTTCATTTTTGGGGTAAATTACATTAATTTCCTACTGTTTGGAAAAAATATAAATAGTCGTACACTTTTTTGTGTGATTGTATTGATATTCTTTTTAATAAGAATAAAGAGATTAAAATTAATATAAATAGTGTAAAGACACAAAGATAAATAAAGAAATATATGTATATTTTAATGTAAAAAGATATGACAATATCATTTTTTCAACCTTATAATTAATGAATTATTCATGAAAAAAAAGTCAAGTGTTGTGTGAACTAAAACTTTAAAAGAATATAATATAACTATTTTTTTTTTAAAATTTTAAAATGTACATAATATAACTATGTTAAAATTACGAGAGTTGCTATATATGTATAATATGAGAGAGGTCAAAGTAATTTAGCCTTTATTTTTGGATACCTAACCGAACCGTGGGAATTTAGGTCCTACCAAACAAACCACCTGCTATTCTCATGTTCTTAGTGGTGATTAAATAAAAAAAAAAATTTTAAAAAAGAAGGAATAAAACGAAAGGCACATATACTTACATGATACGTATGGAGTTACGACACAAGTACTAAAAAAATTACATCGGAGTCAGTTGATATGCTAATAGCACTAATCTTAACTATGTCATTCAAGAGGTATGCCAAAACTTTGTTGACTACATGCAAATTTAAATTTGATATATTTTATTAAAGGGGGAGTTATGGGCCGGCCGTTTGGACCAGATTTAATTCCTATGTGATCCTGATTCAAAAAGATTTAGTATAGCTTTCCATTTTACCTTTGACATGCAGTCCAAATAAAGAAATCATTCAACCGTTCTACTCTCTCTCTGCCACAACTGTTCAAATCTCTTTCTCTTAATTGGCCACCGAAGACTACTTCTAATTGCCGTCAACCATCATCGACCTCCGATGACTCCTTTGGCCTTCATCTTTGACTGCAAGCAGTCATTACTAACTTCCAGCAACTATCTCCAACTTTTGACAATATTTTTTTGTGTGGCCATTTTCCATCTCCACCATGTCAATACTGCCAGTACCTCCCCAAACAAGGTGGCAACAAGAGAAAAAAAGAAGAACAAGGATAAAGAAAATAAAAAAGAGAGATGAGGAATCCTTTCCAAAAAAATAATTCTTCACATTCATAGATTAATACAAAGAATCAAAGACAAATCTAGTAAAAAAAAATTTATGATTGACACATTTAACCACTGATAAATTTAACCACTGTCTATTTGTTAAAAATTACAAAATCTCATCATAATCGTCACAAATGAACACAAGATTCAAAGACATATTCAGTGATAAATTTATCACTGACTGTTTGTTAAACAATTACAAAAAGAAAATCTCATCATCATTGTCACAAATCAACACAACATTCAAAGACATATTCTATGTTAAACTTATCATTGATAGACACATTCATTGATAAATTTCTCACTGACTGTTTGTTAAAAAATTATAAAAAGAAAATATCGTTGTCATCGTCACAAATCAACACAAAGATTCAAAGACATATTCAGTGATAAATTTCTCATTGATAGATATATTCACATAAATTTCACTGATTGTGTGTTAAAAAATTATAAAAAACAAATCTCGTCATCATCGTCACAACATAAAGATTCAAAGACATATTCAGTGATAAATTTATCACTGATAGACACATTCATTGATAAATTTCTCACTGACTGTTTGTTAAAAAAATACAAAAATAAAATCTCATCATCATCGTAACAAATGAACACAAGATTCAAAGACATATATCAGTGATAAATTTATCACTGATATATTAAACCCTTGTTTGCAACAGATTTGGTTTGACAGCATTGAAGAGAGTAGGAGGAAGGAAGGAGTGAAGGAGAGAGAGAGGTGAGATTTAGAGAATCAATGTTGTTTGTAGTCGTTTGAAGTTGATTTCACAGTAGAAACAACTTGATTGATGTAGATTTAGGACGGAGTATAGATCGGCAATGGCATCGTGTAAGTCCGCGATAACGAAGGTGGTTGGTAAACAGTGGCGATGAATCGGAATTGGTGAAATATAGATTGGCGACAGTGGAGATAGTTGGTGAACGATGGTGGTGGTAGTGGTTGGCGAAAGTGGTAGTGGTGAGTGATAGATGACGTTGGTGGTGGTGGTGGGTGGATGGCCATGGCCATGGCAACAGCAACAGTGGTGGTATTTTCTAGAATGAGAGAGAGAGAGAGAGAGGGGAAGGGTTCTGGAAAAATGATCAAGAGAGAGAAGTTAATAAAAATTGAGAAAATTAATGAGTAATAAGTTCAACGAGGGTATTATAAGCAACTAAAGACCTAATAGTATATAAAAATTTAAGTCAAGACCTAATAAATAATAAGTTTAAAAAGGGAGACTGGCTAATAAATTATCCATTATTAAAATCGCCTAAATTCAAAATGTTGTATTGACCCTTAGGGTTACCCACCAATATGCAATATTATTATTATAGGAAAATGCTAAAGACCCTAAATAATCTACCAAATATTTTACCAAATATCTCACTTCGGTGTGGGACCCACACAAACCCACATGTGTGTGAGTCCCACACCCATATAAGAGATTTGATAAAATATTTGATAGATTATTTGGGACTTCTAGCATTACTCATGATTATAATAGATGAGAAAAAATATATTGAGTTAAATATCATAGTAAACTCACTTTATATAGGCTTTCTCTTTTTTCTGTGAGTAAATTTGGTAAGACGATCCCAAGAAAATTATGGTAATACTCTCTCATTACTTTTCGGCCTTTGTTTGGCAATGACTTTTTTAGTTGATTTTTTGATTTTTTTAACTTTTTTAGTCCGAGACTTTTTTGTTCGTTTGGTATTCTTGGTTGACTTTTTTGACTTTTTAACTTTGGAATAGTAGATTTTTTTTGTCCTTTTGTGATTTTTGGCTTTTTGTGATTTTTGTGATTTTTTTTTTTTTTTTTGTCCATTTGTGATTATTTAGCCCAACTCAAACCAAACAACCCCTCAGATAATGGATTTTTACTCAACAGTGACAACACTTGACACGTCCCAAATTTACAAGATGCCAACTAATGAGAAGATAATACAAGCATGACAATATTAAGGAAATTTAAAGAAATAATAGTGAGTTTTGGACAAGTGTATCTTGAGCAAAATAGGAAGATATGGTACCAAAATGACAAATGTCACGCCCCAAAATTTAAATAATTAAATATTAAATTCGGACTAAACCTTAATCAATATTCCATCATTCAAATCCTAGGGGTGAAACAAAATCTAAACGTTCTCGTCTTCATAAGGTTTAAGTTATTTCCTATCCTCAAAAGATTACAAGGAAAAAAAAAAAAAATACCTAACAAAACGCCAACCAAACTGTCACACCCCAAACCCGTCCCTAAAAGTTTGGGCATGATCACGTCGGAGACGGACATTTAATTCGATATATATAACGTATGGAGCTTGAACGGAAGCATTTAGCAACGCAAAATAACATCCATTGAGCTAGTACTAACATGCCAGGATCATATACTTAATACCAGGTAATTTAGCGAATAATAAGCACACATGTAGTAACATATATATATACAAATATACAGACCCATCCCCGAGTCTGAGGATGCCACAAACTAAGTTAAGGGAAGTTAATCATGTTTTTCAACATCCGACAAAAGGTTCAGTGCACGAAGCTGAAAGCTCTGCAAAGACTCCACAAAATGAATGAGCTCCATCTAGGTGTTTGGTCGTGGTGTGATGGGCAAAAGACAAGTGGTCCAAACTGGACTAGGATTGACCTCCAGACTGAGTACCTATAGAGACAGACATAACACAGAGTGAGCGAAGCTCAGTGAATAATAATACTTAAACAATGTAATAATTAACTTGAACTATAATGTATATAAATGCAGATAACATATGAATAATCTTATTCTGTAATTATTTCCAGAACGGCCTTGGGCCCAGTCTTTAAACAGAGTGGCTTCAAGCCCAGTAACACACAAAACGGCATTAGGCCTAACAGATATTACAGATTGGCCTTAGGCCCAACAGAGTTTACAGATTGGCCTTAGGCCCAGATATCAACAAAGTAGAGTAATTCTAGAGTCGTACCAATGTACGCAGATTTTCTAATCATTTATAAATGTTAACGTAATTAACTCACAAAGAACATAGTGTTAATAATAACTGTTAACGGTAAGTAAATGTACAACTACAGTACTAGTACTCACTGTGCTGAAGTGGAGCAATAATTCCTCCCGGATTGTAACCTACACACATGCACAACTCACAAATTAGTTCATTTCCCATTTTAAATCATTTTTGATTCATTTCATTCCAAATGAATTTACAAATATTTAAAGGCATCAAATATAGATTTCAATAATATCAGAGGGTCAAGCATGTAAAACGGAGCATAAAATTTCGGCAAAGATGGGTCGACGCGCGGTCAGGAGCCCCCGTGATGCGCAGTTCTCGTGACGCGCGGCTATGAAGCCCCATGACGCGTTTTTTTTCCAGTAGCCAAAGACCCAAAATGCCTGTTTTTACGCGACGCGGCCATGATTCCCGTGCGACGTAGACGTCAAGACGTTTAACGGCGATTGCTTTTGCAATCCGAAATTCAAGTAAAACTCATCTTGGTGAAAGCTCAAAAAGAGATAAATTTAGCACAAGAATATGGCTCAACATCACATAAATATGGATCACAAGTTCAATCAAACCTTCATTGCTCTCAAATCTATATACACAATTCACTCCCTCTAAAGTTCTAATTATTTTTGAGTTCACTTAAACATATACATATACATATATATATATATATATATATAGCCATCTAATCACATAATCCAATACATAAATGAATTCCCACATGAATAACAAGGAAGTAAGATGCAATTTCTTCATATAGCTCAAATTAGTTCCCAAGACAAGTATATGGTAAATATAACTTCCCAATTAAATAATGATCACATACAACACTTCAAACCTAAACCCTAGCTTACCTAAATGGAAGGGCATGTTTACTCAAATCCAAGACAGAGTTTATTTAAGGTGAAGTTTACATACCTTGAACTTAAATTTCCATAAACCCTCTCAAATCCCCCAATCTTCTTCCTTGTTGAACTACCCTTCTTCTTCTCTAATTCACCTCTTCAAATTCTCTCTCTCAGGAGATATTTGTGTAATGGCTCTAAACCAAATGTTTGAAGAACATAGATATAAATATAAAAGGTGAATAAAGACGAAATTCAATCAGTTTAATCGTTCCAAATCAAAATTTCACAGAAAATCATATTATGACCTAAAAATCATGCTGATCTTAAATATAAAATCACTTTCAGATTATTAAGCTTCTATGACTTTCAATTTTTTATCCAAACATTATAATTGTAACAGATACTTCTTCTGTTAGACAGATATAAGTCTATATTCATAAGATTCACTTAATTAAACTTCATTTCACACGAAATTTCACAATAAGCATATAAATGCACAAAATAAGGGACTGAAAGTATACCAGAAAACATGTACAAGGGTCGGGTTATTACACTCTCTCCCCCTTAAATAAGTTTGGTCCCTCAAACTTGTTTTACCTTAGGATAGGAACAGATATGGATATTGGTGTTGCATTTCTTCTTCTTTTTCCCAAGTAGCTTCCGTTCCATAATGTTCTTGCCCTTCAATTTTTACCATAGGGATTTCTCTATTCCGCAGTTGTTTCACTTGCCGATCCAGAATCCGAATTGGTCTTTCTTCATACGTCAACTTATCATCCAGAATGATTTAGCAGAAATTAATGACATGAGACGGGTCCGAGAGATATCCTCGAAGCATAGAGACGTGGAACACGTTATGTACTTGACTTATACTTGGCGGAAGAGCAACTCGGTAAGCCACCGGACCCACTCTTTCTAAAATTTGAAATGGACCAACATATCGGGGTGTTAACTTACCCTTTTTCCCGAATCTTGGATGTCCTTTCATCGGGGTGACTTTCACAAAAACATGACTATCCACTTCGAATTCCAAATTCTTTCGTCGGTTATCTGCATAACTCTTCTGCCTACTTTGAGCAGTTTTCAATCTTTCCCGAATAATTTTAATCTTTTCAGTTGTCGACTGAACAATTTCAGGCCCTAACAATGCCCTGTCTCCAACTTCAGTCCAACACGCGGGGGAGCGACATGGTCTGCCATACAGAGCCTCATAGGGTGCCATTCCAACACTCAAATGGTAATTATTATTGTACGCGAACCCTATCAACGGTAGATGAGTTTCCCAACTTCCCTAGAAATCCAGAACACACATTCAGAGCATATCTTCTAATGTCTGTACCGTTCTCTCGGATTGTCCATCAGTCTGAGGGTGGAAGGCTGTACTAAACTTTAATTCTATGCCCATTGCTTCCTGTAGACTTTGCCAGAATCTTGAAACAAATTTTGGATCCCTGTTTGACACAATTGAGACCAGAACACCATGGAGTCTTACAATTTCATTCACATAAATCGCAGCAAGTTTATCTGCATTATACTGAGTCTTCACAGGTAGGAAATGGGCAAACTTAGTTAGCCGGTCTACAATGACCCATACAGAATTCATACCCCGAGGAGTCCGTGGTAACCCCATAACAAAATCCATGGTCAGATGTTCCGATTTCCATTCCAGGATTGGAATGGGTTGCAATAACCCTGCTGGTCTCTGATGCTCTGCTTTTACTTGCTGACATTGTAAACATTTAGAGACGACGTCGGCGATCTCCTTTTTCATACCTGGCCACCAAAAATTTTGTTTTAAATCCCGATACATCTTGGTATTCCCGGGATGCATTGAAAATCTCGAGGCATGCGCTTCTTCCATCAATTTCCATTTGACTTCTGATACATTGGGAATACATAACCTGCCTTGAAATTTGAGCACTGAACTTACCAAATTGAATCCCGGTTTCGGTTTTGTTTCTAATTCATCACATATCTTCCTCAAAGTTTCATCTTCCATTTGTCGTAGTTTAATCTCTTCAAGTAATATCGATTGGGCCATCACTATTGCTATTATGGCCTCCTGTCCATGCATCACAAGGTCCACCTTCATTTTATCCAACTCACTCACTAACTCCTTTTGCCCGTAAACAAATTTGCCAAATTTCCCATGTTTTCCCGACTAAGTGCGTTTGCTACCGTATTGGCTTTACCAGGATGGTAATCGATCTGCAAATTATAGTCTTTAATAAGCTCTAACCATCGCCGTTGTCGCATATTCAACTCCTTCTAGGTAAAAAGGTACTTGAGGCTCTTATGATCGGTGTAGACCTCGCAAGCAGTGCCATACAGATAATGCCGCCATATCTTCAAAGCAAAAACTACCGCGGCTAACTCAAGGTCATGTGTGGGATAATTCTTTTCATGTGGTTTGAGCTGTCGGGAAGCATAAGCTATAACCTTTCTTTTTTGCATAACCACGCAACCCAAACCCTTATGGGAGGCATCATTGTAAATCACAAATCCTTCGGTACCAAATGGTAAGGCAAGAACCGGAGCTGTAGTTAACTTCAGTTTTAATTCTCGGAAAGCAAATTACCGCTGTTTTGATCATTCAAATACAACTCCCTTTTGAGTCAATTGGGTAAGTGGTACCGCAACTTTGGAGAAATCTTGCACAAATCTCCTATAGTATCCAGCTAATCCCAAGAAACTATGCACTTCAGTTACATTGGTAGGAGTTGGCCAATTCACGATTGCTTCAATTTTGTGTGGATCAATAGAGACTCCTTCTTTTGTTATTACATATCCCAAAAATGTCACCTCATGTAGTCAGAATTCACATTTCTTTAGCTTTGCATACAGTTTCCTTTCTCGAAGTGTTTGAAGAATTAAACGAAGATAGTTTTCATGAGCTCCTGCATTTTCGAGTAAATGAGGATGTCATCGATAAATACCACTACAAACTCATACAAATAGGGCTTGAAGACACGATTCATCAAATCCATAAACGCTGCTGGTGCGTTAGTAACTCCAAAAGGCATAACCAGAAATTCATAATGATCGTATCGAGTTCGGAAACCTGTTTTCTCAACATCATCGGCTTTGACCTTTAGTTGATGGTATCCGGACCGTAAATCAATTTTTGAAAAGACTTGTGCCCCTTGTAACTGGTCAAACAAATCATCAATCCGAGGCAATGGGTATTTATTCTTGATCATTACCTTGTTAAGTTCCCTGTAATCTATACATAATCGGAGTGTTCCGTCTTTCTTTTTCACAAACAGAACTGGTGCATCCCAAGGAGAGACGCTCAGACGAATGAACCCCTTATCGAGCAAATCTTGCAACTGAATCTTTAATTCCTTCATTTCAACTGGTGACATCCTATATGGAGTTTTAGAAATGGGTTGGGTTTCCGGTACCACTTCAATTGTAAATTCAATTTCACGGTCCACTAACTCCCCTGGTAACTCCTCCGGGAAAACATCCGGAAATTCACGAACAACTGGAATCATATCGGTATTCTCATTCCTTACTTGCCCCTCCAGAACACTAAATAAATAACCCTGACACCCTTTCTGAATTAATTTACAGGCCTTTACTGCAGAAATCAAATAAGGTGGAGAAGTCACTCTACGTCCCTGAAAGGTAGATTCTGATTGTCCCGGAGGATGAAAACTGATTTGCTTGGTTAAACAGTCAATAGTTGCACCATATTCACTCAGCCAGTCCATACCCAGAATAATATCGAAATGAGTCATATCAAGAGGCAATAAGTTGGCATATACATGGATATCCCCAAGTAGGAGTTCACAAGCAAAATATATAGAGGTATAGATCATAGAATCCCCCAAAGGTGAGGACACACACAACACATGAGATAATACTTCTTTAGATTTATCTAAATTTTGAGCAAATAGTTTTGACACAAAAGAATAGATAGAGCCAGAATCAAACAATACATGAGCAGAATGACCGTGAACAATAATTATACCTGACACCACTATTGCAGCATTTTGCATATCTCTCGGAACCAATGCAAACACCCTGCCTTGTCTTGCGGTGTCTTTATTGTTAACAGGCTTAGCAGCTGACTTGGTGTTGGGAGCTGGTGTAGACCCTGCTGAACTTGTAGCAGCCCTATTGCCATTCTGTTGATTCCTCTGAGGGCAATCCCTTACCAAGTGACCCGTTTTGCCACATCGAAAACATGCTCCAGACAACCACTAACAAGTCCCATGGTGCTTCTTTCCACATTCTAAAGAAACAGGAGTCGAGTCTAGAGTAAGGGTGAAAGTACTAGAAGTCCCTGAATTCTGCTTCTTATTTGGTGGAGTGACTGTCTATAGACGTCCCCGAACGTCCTGGGAGGGAAATCCCGTTTTGTTCGTCTGTGGGTCTACTACAGTTCGGACTCAAATTGTCACGGTTCTAAATCTGAACCAAAGAGTCCAAATCCGGCAAATCGTTTTTTAAGAAAACAGATTTTTATAAAAGAAGTGCCAAACATGGACTACTTTGCTAGATACAGAGTCCCTACCTAAATATTTTATTTTGGGAAAATTTAGGAAACCCTGACTCGGTGCCAAAGGCCATGTGTCCGTCATCACCAAAGTTGCCTCGGTTTGGAAACTTGGGTACGATTGGGGAAGGTCAGCTATGAGCACCCCCTCTCGCTCGATCAAAGATCGGCTTCTACTAACCGTGATATCTTGTTTTGAAAACATTATATGCTCCTATTCCAGTTATTAGCCTAGAATTACTATGTTATGCGCGCAGCAAACAAGTATAGACCAAATCGCCTAAATTGGAACAAAACATTTCATGTTTGTTTTGAAAATGGTTTGCTACTCGCAAGTAGGCTAAAAATGCAGATTTTTGCCACCCTCAAGTGGGCTTAAAACTCGCAGTTTTAATGCATCATTCCAATTTAGGTAATTCAACCTCCATCCACAGGCATTCAAGCAATTATATCACATAAGAAACTAGCCTCATAGTAATCATGCTATTATGACAACACTCACACACATGCGGTATGCTAAAGCATAAAAGTTTACGTAGTACTCCAAGCCAAAACAGAAACTAGTTAGTAATCATATGCATGATCCTAGTTCATGTTAAGATGGCTAATGTAACACATATAGGATGCAACTAGAATAGGCTCGGCTATCCTAAAGATGGCATGTGAAATGCTGTAACTAACAAGTACTCAACTTGGAATTGAAATACAAGTGCAGTTAGCATGATGTGCCGAGCCCGGTGCATGCAAGACAAATGTATGGATACACGCATGCATAGCATAAGGTATGCTAAAATAAATATGCCCTAGTACTAACCATTGAAAGCAGGTAAGTAAAAGGGAGAAAGAAATGGGGGTTGGAAGACATACACACACTCACCCACACTTATTACAAATTCGCCCTCGCTCGGAGGGACCAAAAGAATAATACAAATTAATTAACCTACAAGCTAATTAAATAATTACAGACCACCTAATTAATTAACAAATCAATTAAGCTAAGGAAAGCAGTAAAAGGCCTCGGGAAGAGGGTCCAATGCATGCGTGTTCGGGTTTGCTCGGAAATCCGTTGCTATGCACAAGTTGCCTCTGTTTACCCTGCTCTGCTCCTCTGAAAATTGCACAACTCCCAAGGTATGCTCTCTGGACACTGTGGAACACCACCGGCTGATAGGAATAGCCACCGGCCAAGGGGAATGATCACCGGCCGCTGATTAAGATATCGGCCACTTATGGATGGCCGGTCGGCACTAGAGATGGCCGGCCGGCCAAATCTTCCTGCAGAATCCTGTTTTGACAGTAGCAGAGGGCAAAACATGGCATGGCAATGCATTTCAAGCAAATGTATGCACTGACCCACTCCTTATCATGCAATGGACTCAAGGGAGCATGGCCCTCGACTCTCGGGCCATCAATCACGCATTTCAATGCGTGATGGCCCAAGATGTCAAGTTGTGCAATTTGATATCAAATGTAATGCACACCAAACAAACATATAAATCCCAATCTCTATCACTTGGTCAAGAGACAAGGCATGCATGCAAGATGCAATGTGACCTAGGCATGCAAGCTAAGGAAGCATTATGAACATTAGGGCAAGCAATGCAAACATGCAATGTACACTAGGTACACAACACTTAAGCATGAAGAGACAACTTTTAAGCACACTTAAAAGGAGATAATCATGGACTAATGGCATGCTGTAGTCGTCCCCGAACGCCCCGGGAGGGTTAACTCCCGTTCTGTTCATATCGCGGGTCTACTACAGTTCGGACTCGATTTGTGTCGGTTCTAAATCTTGAACCAAAGAGTCCAAATCCGGCAAATCGTTTGAGAAAACAGATTTTTGAAATGTAGTGCCAAACATGGACTGCTTTTCCAGATTACAGAGTCGCCACCTAAATATTTTAAAATGGGAAATTTAGGAAACCCTGACTCGGTGCCGAAGGTCACGTGTCCGTCATCACCAAAGTTGTCTTGGCTCGGGAGCTTGGGTACGATCGGGGAAGGTCAGCTATGAGCACCCCCTTTCGCCCGGTCCGAAGACCGGCCTCTACTAACCGTGATATCCGCTTTTAAAAACATTACATGCTCTTGTTCCAATTATTAGCCTAGAATTACTATGTTATGCGCGCAGCAAACAAGTATAGACTAGATTGCCAAATTTGGAAAGTAAACATTGCATATCCGTTCGTTTTGAAAACAGTTTGAAATTGCTACTCGCAAGTAGGCTAAAATACGGATTTCAACGAGTTATTCCAACTCAAGCAATCCAACCTCCACCCACATGCATTCAAACAGTTTATCTCACATAAGCATTTAGCCGCATGGTAAGCATACTGTCATGGTAACATTCACACGCATGTGGTATGCTAAAGCGTAAATACTTACATTGTACTCCGTGCCAAAACAAGAAACTAGTTAGCAAACATGCATGACCTAGTTCATGTTAGAGTGGCTAATGCAACACAGGCAAGGATGCAATCTAGAGTAGGCTCGGCTAACCCTAAACATGGCATATGGAATGCTACAAATAACACGTATTCAATTTGGAATTGAAATACAATGCAGTTTGTATGATGTGCCGAGCCCGATACATGTAAACAAATGCATGGATGCACGTATGCATTGCATAAGGTATGCTAAAATAAACGTGCCCTAATCTACCATCGTAAGCAGGTAAATAAAAGGGAAGAAAGAAATGGGGGTTGGAAGACATGCACACCACTCACACACACTTATTACAGATTTGCCCTCGCTCGGAGGGGCCAAAATAATAATACAGTCCAAGAAGAATAAACGAACAAATTATTACAAGACCTCTAATCTAATTAAATTAAATGCAAAGAAGAGATGGCCACCTCGCCTCGGGATCTTGTGAATGATGTATGCTTGATCCAACTTGCCCGAGAAATCGCACCATGCCACTTTGTTGCCTCTGTTTCCTTTGTCTGCTACTCGAAAATTGCAAAAGTCCCGAACAGGCTCCACGAATCCTAAGGCTCATCACCGTTTGGATAGAATGTCCACCGGCCGTGTATAAAGTCCACCATTTGGGAATGAAGCTATCGGCAATAAATACATTGCCGTCGGCACTCTATCTTCTTGGCCGGCACAAAATTCTGCAGAAGACAGTTTGGACAGATGAACAAAGAAGGTAAGGCATAGAATTTCTAGGCAAATGTATGCATGGACATACTCCCTATCATGCAATGGACTCAAGGGAGCATGGCCCTTAACCCCCGGGCCATCAATGGCGCATTTCGACGCATGATGGCCTAAGAGGCCAAATTTGCATTTCAATGTCAAATGCAATGCACACAAAACATACAAGGGGCCCAACCTCAATCATGGTTGATCAAGAGGTGAGACAATGCACAAAAATGCACATGCAAGCTAAGCATGCAAGCTAAGCATGCAACATGAGCATGGAAGCAAGTATGCAAACATGCAATACGTACTAGGCACACAACCTAAGCTATCAAACATGCAAGGCATGGAATAAGGCAACAACCTTTGAGCAACATGTTAAACATGGATTCAAACTAATTTGGGCAGCTCTATACTAGGCCCAAAACAGTGGCCAAATGTCATGGAAATGAGGGCCAAAACACATACAAACATACATGCACACAAGGTCCAACACTTAGGCATAAACAAGGCAACTCTTAAGCACACTTAAAGAGGCTAGGTATGGACATATAGCATGCAATGTAAACTCTGAAATCATGTTATAGGAGGTTCCAAACCAACTAAATAAATCAACAAAGCATGCAACAATGCTCACACATTCACATACTTGAAGCATACAAGCCACAAAATGCAAAGAGGCTATATAATGCATGCTAGGATTGACTCAAACAACTTAAGGCAGACCTAAAGCATGGCGAAATAAGCACAAAAGCTTCACAAATCTAAGCCTAAAACATGCTCGAACAAAGGCTAACAACCTAAGGCATATTAAAGCAATTACAAGGCATCACATGGTAGGTATGCTAAGCATGCACCAAACTGAAAAATACCCTTCTAAAATACTGATGAGGGACCAAAAATAGGACTACCCACAGTAGATGACAAGCCCCAAATCAATATACAAACATGCTCAAAATGCAATGCAAGATTAAGGCCCACAAAGGGGTGTAACATGAAGTACCAAAAGGGTGCACCAAACAGCCAAAGACCCTTCATGAGACATGTAGAGGGGGGAAAAATAAGACACTTTTCAGGCCTGTTGAAGGCCCAAAAACAGAAGCATGGCAGGCTAAAGAGACATGCAAAAAAAGGGGACCAAAGAGGGGTAATGAAGCAAGTCATGCATGGAGGTCCCAAACAGTGTTGAGCCCTTCTTCAATGTTGAAGAAGGGCTCAAAATAAGCCTCTTTGTAGTTTACATCGAAGCTCAAAAATACATGCAAATAGGGCTAAACAATGAAGCTAAAAAATGCAAGTTTAAGGGAAATGGATGCTTACCCTTGAAGAAGCGACAAACCAAAGACTCCTTGGTCCAAGTTTCTGAGCTCCTAACCTCTGCAAATGACCTCCAATGTGCTGGAATGGATGATGGAGGTGTTGTGCTAGGTGTTGTAGGGAAAATGATGCAAGAACCAAGGTGTTTGGAAGCTTGGATAAGATAGATATAGAGAGGGAGGTGGGATATATGTGTATATATCAGATATATCAGTATATCTTCTGGTTTTCTTGCTCAAAATCTCTAACCCTTTGCAATGGAGAGGGAGAGCTCCTTTTATAGAGCAAGGAAAGCTTAAGGCTTACAAGAGAAACTAAAGCAAGGCTTATCAAAGAAGCCAAGACAGTTGGTAGGCTTCTTGAGGAAGCCAAGACAAGGGGTCGAGGCTTCCTCAAGAAGCCATGAGCAAAGGGTGCACAAAAGAGGGGTCAAAGGGGTGCAAAGGCTCAAAATAGGCACATATATGCACGTGGAGCTGGTTCTGTGCATCCCAGCTGGCACAGCTGGTATGCACCAGGCTTGGGAGGGTCAAAAGGGTCAGGTCGGCCAGAAAATTTGATCATCGGCCAAAATAAAGTGCCGGTCGGCACTATTTTCTGCCAGTTGGCTAAATAGAGTGCCGATAGGTGATTCCTAGTTCAAAAAATGTCCGGTGGGTATGGAAATTGAAGCCCCGGAAGTTAGCTTTCCAATGGCGCAAACCTTGCATCAAAATTCCTCCTGTGCAAAAAGTTATGCCCTTTTTCGTGAAGCCGCGCAGACTCGATCCAACCGGGATGATGCCCAGCTTCAACCAATCATATCTCCTCCACCCGGACTTGGCTTTGGGAGATTCTTGAGTACAAAGTGAAGCCCCAGAAGTCTTATTTCCAATGATGGTGGCCTCATAGCTTAACTCTAAGTATGCAATTTGAATAAGCCCGATTCAGCGAGGGCCGCTCGACTTTCTTCTATCCGGATTCATGGCGAACTTCTTCTCCAACCTATTTTCTCCCCTCCTCTCCTCTTTTCTTCAACTCCAAACCCCTAAACGAAGTGTTTTGAAGGGTTTGCCTCTCTCCTTGCCAAAGGAATTGAATCTTTGGCCTGCACATCTCTCAACACCAAGCAAACCATCAGTAATGCCCAAGTCTTGAGGGCGGTCAAAAATGGGGTGTCTACAGTTGCCCCTCTTTGACAGAACTCGAAATTCATAACAATGATGGGAGTGAATGTCAAAGCCCCGTGATGACCCATTTTTGACAGGGCCGAAGACTTGGACAAACAAACAAAATATAGATAGATAAATGGTTGTGCCCGTAGGCTGCCTACGTATCCCTTTGCAAGGAATCAAACCAGCGTAGTTCAGGGGCAAGATGCAAAGTGACGCACAATGCAAGTGCATAACTTATGATCATGCAAAGGATGCTGTGATGAAGCAATTATGCAAAATAAATGCAACATTTTAAGCGAATGCTATGCAAGCAAGTAAACGTGAACCAACCTACATCTCATGCAGAAAGGATGTAAGAGAATTATGCAATTCTCACAAACATGTGCGTTAGATACACAAAAGTGAACAAAGTGTGATGGATACACTAAGTGGACAAACATGTGTGATGATTACACCAAAGTGAAGAGAGTGTGATGGATACACTATATGAATAAAATGTGATTGATACACAAGGTGAGTGCAGTGTGATGGATACACTGTATGAAGCAAAGTGTGATGGATACACAAGATGAGCATAGTGTGATAGGTGCATAAAGAGAAAGTGTGTGATTGATACACAAAGCGAGCGTGTGATTGATACACAAAGTAAGCGTGTGTGATTGATACACAAAGTGAGCACATGATAGATACACTACATGAAGCATAATGTGATAGATACAGTAGCTGAGTGCGGTGAGCACAGTGTGATGGATACACAAAGGGTGAACACAAAGTGTGATAGATGCACTAAGTGAATGAGTGTGATGGATACACAAAAGGCAAACACAAAGTGTGATAGATGCACTAAGTGAACAAGTATGATTGATATACTAAAGGTGAACACGAAGTGTGATGGATGCACTTAGTGAACAGGAGTATGATCGATATACTAAAGGTGAACACGAAGTGTGATAGATGCACTTAGTGAACAGGAGTATGATTGATATACTAAAAATGAACACGAAGTGTGATAGATGCACTTAGTGAACAAGTATGATTGATATACTAAATATGAACACGAAGTGTGATAGATGCACTTAGTGAACAAGTATGATGGATATACTAAAGATGAACACGAAGTGTGATAGATGCACTTAGTGAACAAGTATGATTGATATACTGAATGTGAACACGAAGTGTGATAGATGCACTTAGTGAACAGGAGTATGATTGATATACTAAATGTGAACACAAAGTGTGATAGATGCACTTAGTGAACAAGTATGATGGATATACTGAATGTGAACACGAAGTGTGATAGATGCACTTAGTGAACAAGTATGATTGATATACTGAATGTGAACACGAAGTGTGATAGATGCACTTAGTGAACAGGAGTATGATTGATATACTAAAAGTGAACACGAAGTGTGATAGATGCACTTAGTGAACAGGAGTATGATTGATATACTAAAAGTGAACACGAAGTGTGATAGATGCACTTAGTGAACATGAGTATGATTGATATACTAAATGTGAACACGAAGTGTGATAGATGCACTTAGTGAACAGGAGTATGATTGATATACTAAAAATGAACACGAAGTGTGATAGATGCACTTAGTGAACAAGTATGATTGATATACTAAATGTGAACATGAAGTGTGATAGATGCACTTAGTGAACAAGTATGATGGATATACTAAAGATGAACACGAAGTGTGATAGATGCACTTAGTGAACAAGTATGATGGATATACTGAATGTGAACACGAAGTGTGATAGATGCACTTAGTGAACAGAGTGTGATTGATACACTAAAAGGATATGTGTGTGATAGATACACTGATGCACAAAAGTGAGAATGAAATGTGATTGATACACTAAATGAGTATGTGTGTGATAGATACACAAAGTGAAAGAAGTGTGAAGAGAGTGTGATTGATACACTAAATAAACATGTGAGAGATACATGAAGCAAGCGGAAGTAAATGAGGTGTGATGGATACACTAAAGTAATCATGTGACAGATACATGAGGCAAACAGGGTGTGATTAATACAGAAAGCAAACATGTGATATGAAGAGAAGAATGGTGTGATAGATACACAAAGTGAGTGAAGTGTGATTGATACACCGAGTGAGAGCGTAATAGATACACAAAAGTGAATATGTGCGTGATAGATACACAAAACGAGAATGTGTGTGATGGATACACAAAATGAGAATGTGCGTGATAGATATACAAAATGAAAGAAGTGTGATTGATACACCAAGTGAAGAAAGTGTGATTGATACACTAAATGAGTATGAAGTGTGATTAATACACTAAGTGAACGAAGTGTGATTGATACACTTAAGGCAAATGAAGTGTGTTAGATACACTAAGTGGAGCAAATGACTGTGTGTGATAGATACACGAAGTGAATGGAGTGTGATTGATACACTAAAGCAAATAAAGTGTGTTAGATACACTGAATGAATGAAGTGTGATTGATACACTAAAGCAAATAAAGTGTGTTAGATACACTGAATGAATGAAGTGTGATTGATACACTAAGGGAATGAGGTGTGATTGATACACTATTCTGGTTTGAAGTAGACTTGATCTTGAGCTTGAGGTAGAGGTACACTCATGCTTTGGAGCATTGGCAAGGCCTGAAGAGGTACACACGGGATGTAGTCTCGGAACTTAGTGAAGTTGAAACAAACTCAGATACTCGACGTTTTCCTCTTTTGCTTTTACTTTGCAGTCCGGAACCACATAGCTTCAAATAGGTCCGGGTTTTACTATTCACACTTATCGGGGGTGGGCCCTGCAGTTTTATAAAAGAACGAATCTGTTTTGCACAAATGTGGAGAATGGCACGGCACTCTGAGCACAAGATGATTTGATTTCTTTTTTTTGAAATTAAGAAATGAGTTCTTAATCGGGTATTGAGCCTCTGTTGAACACAAATGAAAAAAGACTCAACAAACAAAAACAAAGGTAAACAACCTAAACACATCTATTGACACTCGAAACGACTCAAAACAAGAATCGAAACAGACAAAACAAAACACAAGACTAAAATGTGCACAGGGAGCCTGTTTCACCGGGTATTATTTCCCACCCTTTCTCATTTGTGATTCTCACATCACTCGGCCCTCAAGCTCTGTTTTTCTGAAAAAGCCCCTTTCTCACTTTTTCTCTCAACGCACATCTCTCTATTCTTCAATCTCTCAATTTTTTATCCCTTCCCAGAGTGGTTGGTAGATAAACAAGAAGTTGCGGGCTCTTGCCCCTAGCATTCTGCTAGATTCTTTTTCTTCTGCACACAGCAGTGGACTTTCCCACAGAGGGGTTGTGCCACAACTGGGTGTGTAGCAAATCTGCAACTAACATCGGTTGATGATGCCTTGCTGGGGAGTTTGGACATGGTTAGATCTGTCCAGATGAGAAAGTGGAACATCTCGCCCCATTCCAATTTATGCTTCGCACATGGCTTGATACCTCGTTGCTTGGAGGACGGGAGAGCTTTCAGCCCTTTTTGCTAACTTCAGTTGTGCCCTCTTCTGGCAGGTAGAGTACCTTTCTTGGCAAGTATGTTGAAAATGGGGGAAAGACAGGAAGCCTGACTCAACTGTGCCCCTAGTTCATCATTTCGACCATTTTTTGTTTTAAAACAATTTTGACCAACATGAAAGTTAGATTAATATGCTTATTCGATTTTTGATTTGAAATCATGTAAGTCAAGTTGTAAGCACTGAAAATTTTCCTTTTTTGGGTCCAAGAAAATGGTCCGGTTTTGGAAAAATGGAATGATTTTTGAGAGAATAGTCAACCTCAGTAAAAATTCTCAAAAATTGTTTTTGCAAACGGCCACCGCTCAACAAGCAGGGAACCAACTCTTTGAGATGCACAACCTCGGACCCATAGCAATGGAAAATTGCCCCTTGTCTGAAGGATACTGCATGGCAACGGAAAGTTGCCCCTTGTTTGAAATGACACCGCAGTGCATTGAATGGCAACGGAAAGTTGCCCCTTGTCTAAATGGCACCGCAGCGTATTGAAATCAATCCTTCAGAGCGACGATCACAACCGAACTCTCGGATACAGAGAAGGCAAAGATGATCAAGAGCATTTCATGGACACAACTGAATTTGAAGTGTTTTGGGGCTGGACTTCAGAATGAAGTTGCCTACGTATCCCAAAGATGGGAATCAAGCCTTACGTAGTTCGGGGTTAAGGTACACTCGGGTATTTAACCTCTCCTTTTTATGCTCTGACTTTTGCCAAGGCGCCTATTGCAGGTTTTCGACCTTGCGAGCTTTGTTCTTCTTTCTTTTCTTTTTTTCTTTTCCATTCTTTTCATTCCTTTTTCTTCTTCTTTTTTTGCATTTTTCTTTTCTTTTCTTTTTGCATTTTGTATCTTTGCATTTTTTCCTTTTTTCTTTTTTCATTCTTTTCTTTGCTCTAACTTTTGCCTGGGTCGCCCTTCCGGGTTTTCGGCCCAGCGAGCCTCTCGAAGGGTAAAAGTGTAACAAGTCCATGCCAAATGGTTTTGAGATTGAAGCCCTCTGTATCCAGGAGAGTGGCTGTTGTATTGATTTGCAGAAGGATCCACCTTTGGCTCTTCGAGCACATCGGATATTTTTTGCCCCTAGTTCAAAGGGTACTTCTGTTCTAGCTTTGCAAGCTTCTTCTGATCTTCTGATCTTCTTGATCCAACCTTCTTGCCTCTAATTCATGGGCTGCTTTGAATCTGGCCACACAAGCCTCACATTGTAGTTGACCGTTGAACCTTCTGAATTCAAGTTCAAGGTTTGGAAGCAAAAAGGGTTGAGTCTCGAGGCTGAGAGCGATCCTAGGCTGCACAATCTCAAGAGCAACTCCACACAGGTCTTCGCAGGACTGCGCAAAACATTTTGTTTTTGAAAATTTTTAAGAAAGCGACAAATCGCTCGCGCTGAAGATAGTGTGAAACCAGTCTGGATCAAGCCAGGGTCCTTCTCAGTACTCACTCCAACAAGCATGATTTCATTCATTAAGGGCTTAGCACGCCTCTCTTTCTCTCAGTTTAATCAAAGTTTTGCAAATCCCGAGGAATTCCTCCCTCTTTGTTTTCACCGCAGTGTTCAAAAAGTTTTGAAAAACTCATGTCATTACAATGACTTTAAGGCACAGAAAAGACAGAGTTCTTAGTCAAATACTGTCATCTTATTCAGAACTTCCGGCATAACTGGCACAAGGCAGAAGCAAACGTGAGAGCGTGAAAATCACTGCTGTTTCATTCAAAATCTGTTGGCATAACTGGCTCCCTGGCAGAAACAGACTCAAAAGAAAACGAAGAGACAAACGCAAAACAAAATGGTGATGCCCGAGGTAACACCCCCGGAATCACCCGACCTTATACAACAGGACTAACTCGATATGACAAGGCAGACTCAACAGGGTTGACTCGATACAACGAGACAGACTCAATAGGGTTGACTCGATACAACGAGACAGACTCAACAGGGCTGACTCGATACAACAAAACAGACTCAACAGGACTGACTCGATGCAACAAGACAGACTCAACAGGGCTGACTCGATACAACAAGACAGACGCAATACCCAAGTCAGAAGGTACAAAAATCAGCATTCGCAAAATGCTCAAAACAGTGTGTGCCATCCATCATATCTGGAGTAAACTGAGCACCATCCGCAGGTGGTTCATCCCCTGATCACATAATCACACAAGTCCAGAGTACCTGGGGGATACCAGACCGTTCTGAAGCTATAGTTCCAGGACTACCTAGCAAAAGAGAAAACATGCAGCATCTCAGCTTGACTTTTACCAAAACAGATACGGGCCTAGCAGGATGACTGTGCCCTCTACTGAATTCTGCCCTCAAAATTCTGCCTCAAATCTGATACCCTCGGGTAAACTAAATCCCACAACACTGAACTGGTGTCCGCGGGCCTGATGCCCAAACTTGTAAACTGATACATGCATTCCCTGTAGAGACACACTCTAAAAGCACATAACAAGCAAGTGAGAGCCAAAACACCCCTATAGAGGGGTAGGGTTTCCCTGTCCTATTTTGTCGGGAGCTAGGGTTTCACTACGCACGCAGCGGTTTCAAACAACCTATATCGGGTAAGCAACCTGCCCTAGTTTGGAATGGTCACTACGGATTCCGAATATGCACTAGGTCGAATGGTCAAAAAGGGTGCCGCGGTAAAATCGGGGTTTGTGTTCCCATACTGGCAGAGCCCGCAACCGGTCAGCCTTATGGTCCTGCCTTGACAAGACAACCCTCTAGCAAACCGCTCAGGAATAGCAGATGGCCAACACGGTGTCCTAGGCGCACCAATGCACATGCAATGCAAAGAAACACATAAGTGTAGTCAAAACAGGATATCACGAGTTCGAGTCAAGCTCTCTAAAACTCCCCAATGAAGTCGCGAAATCGTAGGCGTCCCCACGCCCGGGAGGGTTAACTCCCGTTCTGTTCATATCGCAGGTCTACTACAGTTCGGACTTGATTTGTGTCGGTTCTAAATCTTGAACCAAAGAGTCCAAATCCGGCAAATCGTTTGAGAAAACAGATTTTTGAAATGTAGTGCCAAACATGGACTGCTTTGCCAGATTACAGAGTTGCCACCTAAATATTTTAAAATGGAAAATTTAGGAAACCCTGACTCGGTGCGAAGGCCACGTGTAAAATCATCACCAAAGTTGTCTTGGCTCGGGAGCTTGGAGTACGATCGGGAAGGTCACTATGAGCACCCCTTTTCGCCGTCCAGAAGCCTCTACCTCTGTAGTGATATCCGCTTTTAAAAACATTAAATGCTCATGTTCCAATTATTAGCCTAGAATTACTATGTTATGCTTGTGACAAACAAGTATAGACTAGATTGCCTAATTTGGAAATAAACATTGCATATCCGATTCGTTTTGAAAAGCAGTTTGAAATTGCTACTACTTAAGTAGGCTAAAATACGGATTTCAACGAGTTATTCCAACTCAAGCAATCCAACCTCCACCCACAGGCATTCAAACAGTTTATCTCATAAGCATTTAGCGCATGGTAAGCATCTTGTCATGGCAACATTCACACGCATGTGGTATGCTAAAGCGTAAATACTTACATTGTACTCGTGCCAAAACAAGAAACTAGTTAGCAAACATGCATGACCTAGTTCATGTTAGAGTGGCTAATGCAACACGAGCAATGATGCAATCTAGAGTAGGCTCGGCTAACCTAAACATGGCATATGGAATGCTACAAATAACACGTATTCAATTTGGAATTGAAATATAATGCAGTTTGTATGATGTCTTGAGCGATGCATGTAAACAAATGCATGGATGCACGTATGCATTGCATAAGGTATGCTAAAATAGCGTGCCTAATCTACCATCGTAAGCGAGGTAAATAAAAGGGAAGAAAGAAATGGGGTTGGAAGACATGCACACCACTCACACACACTTATTATGATTTGCCCTCGCCGGAGGGGCCAAAATAATATCTGATCCAAGAAGAATAAGCGAACAAATTATTACAAGACCTCTAATCTAATTAAATTAAATGCAAAGAAGAGATGGCCTGACCTCGCCTCGGGATCTTGTGAATGATGTATGCTTGATCCGACTTGCCCAATCCGCACCATGCCACTTTGTTGCCTCTGTTTCCATCTGCTTCTCTCGAAAATTGCAAAAGTCACGAACAGGCTCCTTGAATCCTAAGGCTCATCACCTTTGGATAGAATGTCCACCGCCGTGTATAAAGTCCACCATTTGAATGAAGCTATCGGCAATAAATACATTGCCGGTCGGCACTCTATACTGCCGGTCGGCACAAAATTCCTGCAGAAGACAGTTTTGACAGCAACAGCAGACCAGCAGTGCAAGGCATAGAATTTCTAGGCAAATGTATGCATGGACATACTCCCTATCATGCAATGGACTCAAGGGAGCATGGCCCTTGACCCCCGGGCCATCAATGGCGCATTTCGACGCATGATGGCCTAAGAGGCCAAATTTGCATTTCAATGTCAAATGCAATGCACACAAAACATACAAGGGGCCCAACCTCAATCATGGTTGATCAAGAGGTGAGGCAATGCACAAAAATGCACATGCAAGCTAAGCATGCAAGCTAAGCATGCAACATGAGCATGGAAGCAAGTATGCAAACATGCAATACGTACTAGGCACACAACCTAAGCTATCAAACATGCAAGGCATGGAATAAGGCAACAACCTTTGAGCAACATGTTAAACATGGATTCAAACTAATTTGGGCAGCTCTATACTAGGCCCAAAACAGTGGCCAAATGTCATGGAAATGAGGGCCAAAACACATACAAACATACATGCACACAAGGTCCAACACTTAGGCATAAACAAGGCAACTCTTAAGCACACTTAAAGAGGCTAGGTATGGACATATAGCATGCAATGTAAGCTCTGAAATCATGTTATAGGAGGTTCCAAACCAACTAAATAAATCAACAAAGCATGCAACAATGCTCACACATTCACATACTTGAAGCATACAAGCCACAAAATGCAAAGAGGCTATATAATGCATGCTAGGATCGACTCAAACAACTTAAGACAGACCTAAAGCATGGCGAAATAAGCACAAAAGCTTCACAAATCTAAGCCTAAAACATGCTCGAACAAAGGCTAACAACCTAAGGCATATTAAAGCAATTACAAGGCATCACATGGTAGGTATGCTAAGCATGCACCAAACTGAAAAATACCCTTCTACAATACTGATGAGGGACCAAAAATAGGACTACCAATAGTAGATGACAAGCCCCAAATCAATATACAAACATGCTCAAAATGCAATGCAAGATTAAGGCCCGCAAAGGGGTGTAACATGAAGTACCAAAAGGGTGCACCAAACAGCCAAACACCCTTCATGAGACATGTAGAGAGGGGAAAAATAAGACACTTTTCAGGCCTGTCGAAGGCCCAAAAACAGAAGCATGGCAGGCTAAAGAGACATGCAAAAAAAGGGGACCAAAGAGGGGTAATGAAGCAAGTCATGCATGGAGGTCCCAAACAGTGTTGAGCCCTTCTTCAATGTTGAAGAAGGGCTCAAAATAAGCCTCTTTTTAGTTTACATTGAAGCTCAAAAATACATGCAAATAGGGCTAAACAATGAAGCTAAAAAATGCAAGTTTATGGAAAATGGATGCTTACCCTTGAAGAGCAGCAAACCAGCACCCCTTGGTCCAAGTTTCTGAGCTCCTAACCTCTACAAATGACCTCCAATGTGCTGGAATGGATGATGGAGGTGTTGTGCTAGGTGTTGTAGGGCAAATGATGCAAGAACCAAGGTGTTTGGAAGCTTGGATAAGATAGATATAGAGAGGGAGGTGGGATATATGTGTATATATCAGATATATCAGTATATCTTCTGGTTTTCTTGCTCAAAATCTCTAACGCTTTGCAATGGAGGGGGAGAGCTCCTTTTATAGAGCAAGGAAAGCTTAAGGCTTACAAGAGAAGCTAAAGCAAGGCTTATCAAAGAAGCCAAGACAGCTGGTAGGCTTCTTGAGGAAGCCAAGACAAGGGGTCAAGGCTTCCTCAAGAAGCCATGAGCAAAGGGTGCACAAAAGAGGGGTCAAAGGGGTGCAAAGGCTCAAAATAGGCACATATATGCACGTGGAGCTGGTTCTGTGCATCCCAGCTGGCACAGCTAGTATGCACCAGGCTTGGGAGGGTCAAAAGGGTCAGGTCGGCCAGAAAATTTGATCATCGGCCAAAATAAAGTGCCGGTCGGCACTATTTTCTGCCGGTTGGCTAAATAGAGTGCCGATAGGTGATTCCTAGGTCAAAAAATGGCCGGTGGGTATGGAAATTGAAGCCCCAGAAGTTAGCTTTCCAATGGCGCAAACCTTGCATCAAAATTCCTCCTGTGCAAAAAGTTATGCCCTTTTTCGTGAAGCCGCGCAGACTCGATCCAACCGGGATGATGCCCAGCTTCAACCAATCATATCTCCTCCCCCCGGACTTGGCTTTGGGAGATTCTTGAGTACAAAGTGAAGCCCCAGAAGTCTTATTTCCAATGATGGTGGCCTCATAGCTTAACTCTAAGTATGCAATTTGAATAAGCCCGATTCAGCGAGGGCCGCTCGACTTTCTTCTATCCGGATTCATGGCGAACTTCTTCTCCAACCTATTTTCTCCCCTCCTCTCCTCTTTTCTTCAACTCCAAACCCCTAAACGAAGTGTTTTGAAGGGTTTGCCTCTCTCCTTGCCGAAGGAATTGAATCTTTGGCCTGCACATCTCTCAACACCGAGCAAACCATCAGTAATGCCCAAGTCTTGAGGGCAGTCAAAAATGGGGTGTCTACACATGCACATCAAGCTTTGAAGACATGTAGAAGATGGTGCCAAATCAACCTACCAATGCGAGTAAGACATGCAACCAAGCCCAAGGACTTAAGCTAGGATCAAATGACACATAAAGAAAATGACCAAAGTGAGTCAAAACAGCCCTAAATCATGCAAAAGTAAGCCCCAAAAATCACTTAGATGGCATCTAAAATGTCTAAGTATGGAAGCATACACAAGAGTCCAAGTATGGAGCATAAGGCAACAACCTTATAAAGCATTAAAGGGGCATCAAATGCAAGCATACAAGCACACCACAAGGACTGAAATGACATGGCAAGTGGTTCCAAACCACTGAAATAATGCAAGGATGGCATGCTAGAGGGGTCAATGCTTAAGGCATACAAGGGGGATTACATGGTAGCTATATAAAGCAAAGCGTGGATGACCCAAATGACCAAAAACAGACTTCAAACATGTCAAAACAAGCATAAAATCTTCACAAAGCTAAGCCAAAACAAGCAAGCATAGTGGTCTAAATGCTAGATACATGTTAAGGCAATTTCATGGCATTACATGACAAGTATGCAAAGCAAGCATGGTGTGTCTAAACCAACTTAAAACAGTGCTACAACATTGCAAAATAAGCACAAATACTAGCTAAAACATGGCCAATATGCACTTAAAAATGATGCTCACACATGAGGCTTAAATGGCACTTTTTGAAGACAATAAGGAGAGGGGATGGCCCTCTCCTTCTTAGGACCTTAAACCACCATCCTCACCACTGAAATCCCTCAAGATTTTAGTGGTGAGGAGGCCCAAACAAGGTGAATCCGAAGCTCACCAAAAATAGCACAAAATGGGGCCAAACAAGGCCTAAGAGGGGGTAAACGACCTCAAACACAAAAGTGTTCTTAAACAAACTTAAAAAGGAGCTCAAAATAAGACTTTTTTCAGTTTATGACAAAGCTCAAAAATGCTTCTAAGTAAGGCTAAAAGACTGTGCAAAAACGGGAAATAAAGAGGGAAAAGGAGTTACCTTTGTAGCCAAAAGAGGACAGCAGCCTTTGGTCCTAAAAACCAGTCCCTTAGCCTCTGAAAATGTCCTCCAAGAAGCTTAGATGGATGAGGGAGAGGTGTGGTTGAGAGGTGGTGTGCAAAGGGGCCAAGAACCAAGCAATTTGGAGTTAAAATGGAGGAGATATGGAGAGATATATGTATGGAGCTTTTAGACCAATTCTTGGAACCCTTTGAATGGAAGGAGAGGCTCTCTATTTATAGAGAATATAAATGCTTGAAGCTTCTAAGGGAAGCTAAGCAAAAGGGTCAAGGGAGTCAAGCTTCTCTTAGAAGCTTGGAGCAAAAGGGCCAAGAAGGCCAAGCTTCTTGGAGAAGCTAGACAAAAGAGCCAAGCTTCTTAAAGAAGCTAGTGTTCAAGCTTCTTGGAAAAGCTAGAACAAAAGGTTCAAGCTTCTTAGAGAAGCTAGAACAAGGGTTCAAAAGGTTCAAGCTTCCTTAAAAATTCAAACCAAAGGTTTAAAAGGTTCAAGCTTCTTGGAGAAACTAAAACCAAGGGTTCAAAAGGTTCAAGCTTCCTCAAGAAGCTAAAACCAAGGGTTTGAAAGGTTCAAGCTTCTTCAAGAAGCTAAAATAGGGGGTTCAAAAGGTTCAAACCCCCTCAAGAAAAGGTCTCGGCCAGAAAAGGAGTCAATCGGCCAAATTAATGGTCGGCCAACCAAACAAAGTGCCGACCGGCCATCACCAATGGCCGGTGGCCTCAAGCCATGGCCGATGAGGTGTGGGGATGTCCAATCAAGCCATTCCCTGCCCTCAGAAGCAAAAACATAAGTCGGGAGGTCTTGAGGCAAGGCACGCGGCCGAAACCTCCAAGAACTCGAGACGAACACGAACATGGATGATCACCGAGTGTTCAAATGGTGACGTCCAAGTCTTGAGGACGGTCAAAAATGAGGTGTCTACACTGTCCCTTTTGACAATTGGCTGTTTTGCCTTTTCCCTTTCTACTCGGAGATCTGATTCTGAGCAGCAATATTTCCTTCTGCTATAACAACTCTTTCCAACACATCAACATAGGTGGGTAACTTCAACACATTAAGTCGATCTAAGATAGCACTCCGTAATCCCTCTTCAAATTTCCGTGCCTTCTTATAATCCGTATCCACCATATGAGGTGCAAATCGGGCTAGTTCTACAAATTGAGCTTCATACTCTGTAACGGTCTTATTTCCTTGTCTGAGGGTTTCAAATTCAGTCACCTTCTTGTCTCACATACTTTGAGGAAAATACTTGTCATAAAACAGTTCCAAGAATCTATCCCATGTTAACCCTTGGTGTACCGTTCTCGTAAGCATCCGCCACCTT
The DNA here is from genome assembly GCA_025200525.1 of Camellia lanceoleosa. Lineage (NCBI taxonomy): Eukaryota > Viridiplantae > Streptophyta > Magnoliopsida > Ericales > Theaceae > Camellia > Camellia lanceoleosa. Next base: position 97,120,106 of record CM045769.1, on the reverse strand, counting down.
CGTGCCTCGTCTTCCAGAGTGAAGGCGGAAAGTTGCACTTTTTGAGCTTCGGTAGAAGGAAAAACTTCGAATAACTTTTCTATCCCCAGCACTCACGCTTCAGCTTTCATTGGTTCTATTCCTCCTTTGAATGATGACAGCTTCATCTTCTTAAATTCCCTTGTGAGTATGATAGTCCGATCCTCAACATGAAAATCTTGTACCATAGGCGGAGGTACCGATAGTGGTGGCGGCTGTGGTTGTGGCTGTTACTGTTATTGTCATAAGGTCTCCGCCATTTTCATAATCATTTTCTCCATTCTGTCCAACCGTGCAGAAGTAGTATCTTCCGGGTCTTCCGTTCTTGTTCTCACCATATTCTACATGACAACCAATTACAATATACACAAGGAATATACAATAGACATGGATCATAATCATTAGCGTTAGCAGATTACATTTAACGTTGCCATCAACCTTTCCATATGCATTCGGAATATTATGCATGATGCCTAAGTCTTTTTTAGACATCCTAAGGCTCAATAGATTCGTATGTGAGATAGCAACTCGTGCTCTAATACCACTTATCACGCCCCAAACCCGCCCTTAAAAGTTTGGGCATGATCACGTCGGAGACGGACACTTAATTCGATATATATAACGTATGGGGCCTGAACGGAAGTATTTAGCAATGCAAAATAACATCCATTGAGCTAGTACTAACATGCCAGGATCATATACTTAATACCAGGTAATTTAGCGAATAATAAGCACACATGTAGTAACATATATATACAAATATACAGACATATCCCCGAGTCTGAGGATGCCACAAACTAAGTTAGGGTAAGTTAATCATGTTTTTCAACATCCGACAAAAGGTTCAGTTCATGAAGCTGAAAGCTTTGCAAGGACTCCACAAAATGAATGAGCTTCGTCTAGGTGTTTGATCGTGGTGTGATGGGCAAAAGACAAGTGGTCCAAGTTGGACTAGGACTGACCTCCAAACTGAGTACCTACAGAGATAGACATAACACAAAGTGAGCGAAGTTCAGTGAATGATAGTACTTAAACAATGTAATGATTAACTTGAACTATAATATATATAAATGCAGATAACATATGAATAATCTTATTCTGTAATTATTTCCAGAACAGCCTTGGGCCCAGTTTTTAAACAGAGTGGCTTCAAGCCCAGTAACACACAGAACGGCCTTAGGCCTAACAGATTTTACAGATTGGCCTTAGGCCCAACAAAGTTTACAGATTGGCCTTAGGCCCAGATATCAACAAAGTAGAGTAATTCCAGAGTCGTACCAATGTACACAGATTTTCCAACCATTTATAAATGTTAACATAATTAACTCGCAAAGAACAGAGCGTTAATAATAACTATTAACGGTAAGTAAATGTACAACTACAGTATTAGTACTCACTATGCTGAAGTGGAGCGATAATTCCTTCCGGATTGTGACCTACACACATGCACAACTCACAAATTAGTTCCTTTTCCTTTTTAAATCATTTTTGATTCGTTTCGTTCCAAATGAATTTATAAACATTTGAAGGCATCAAATACAGATTTCAATAATATCAGAGGGTCAAGCACGTAAAACGGAGCAGACAAAATTTCCCAACATGGGCCGCACGTGCGGCTGTGAGCCCCGCACGTGCCTTTTTTCCAGTAGCCAAAGACCCAAAATGCCCTGTTTTTCGCACGTACGGCCATGACTCCTGCACGTGCGGTAGTGCTCCCGCACGTGCAGCCATGACCCCCGAACGTGCGGCAATTTGCCCTGTTTTGCAGTCCGAAATTCAAGTAAAACTGATCTTGGTGAAAGCTCAAAAATAGGTAAATTTAGCACAATAATACGGCTCAACATCACATAAATATGGATCACAAGTTCAATCAAGCCTTCATTGCTCTCAAATCTATATACACAATTCACTCCCTCCAAAGTTCTAATTATTTTTGAGTTCACTTAAACATATACATATATATATAGCCATCTAATCACATAATCCAATACATAAATGAATTCCCACATGAATAACAAGGAAGCAAGATGCAATTTCTTCATATAGCTCAAATTAGTTCCCAAGACAACTATATGGTAAATACGACTTTCCAATTAAACAATGATCACGTACAACACTTCAAACATAAACCCTAGCTCACCCAAATAGAAGGGCATGTTTACTCAAATCCAAGAAAGAGTTTATTTAAGGTGAAGTTTACATACCTTGAACTTAAATTTTCATAAACCCTCTCAAATCCCCCAATCTTCCTCCTTGTTGAACTACCACTCTTTCTCTCTAATTCACTTCTTCAAATTCTCTCTCTCAGGAGATATTTGTATAATGGCTCTAAACCAAATGTTGGAAGAACATAGATATAAATATAAAAAGGTGAATAAAGACGAAATTCAATCAGTTTAATCGTTCCAAATCAAAATTTCACAGAAAATCATATTATGACCTAAAAATCATGCTAATCTTAAATATAAAATCAATTTCAGATTATTAAGGTTGTGTTTGGTAACGTTTACGTTTTTAGTTTATATTTATAAAAAATTTATAAATTGATTTTTGTTTATTTTTAAAAAAACATAAACTACAAACGCGTTTGGTAATTGACAAAATGTGTAAAAAATTTTAAAACTATAAAAAAGAGTGAGAAATGGCAAGTGGTGGCAAGTGGCGGCGGAAGAAGGTAGTGGAAAGTGGTGACGGTGGGTAGTGGGTAGCTGGTCGTGGCGGGTGATGGCGGTGGGTGGTGGCGGTGGCGGTGGCGGTGGCGGTGGCGGTGGTAGGTGGTGGTGGGTAGGTGGTGGGTGGTAAGCGGTAGGCGGTAGCGAGTGGGTGGTGGCAGTGGTGGTGGCAGGTAGTGGTGGTAGGTGGGTAGTGAATGGTGGGTGGTGGTGGGTGGGTGGCGGGTGGGTGGGTGCGGTGGTGGTGGTAGGTGGGGGTGGTGGTGGTGGTGGCGGTGGATGGCGGATGGCGGGTGGTGGTGGGTGGTGGTGGTGGTGGTGGTGGTGGTGTGTGGTGGTGGTGGCAAGTGGGTGGCGGATGGCGGGTGGTTGTGGTGACGGGTGGGTAGGTGACAGTGGCGGTGGTAGGTAGTAGCGAGTGGGTGGTGGTGGTGGTGGTGAGTGGTGGTGGCAGGTGGGTGGCAGTTGGGTGGTGGGTAGTGGTGATGGTGGGTGGTGGTGGCGGCGGTGGGTGGCAAGTGGTGGCGAAGGATGGGTGGTGGTAGCGAGTAGGTAGCAGATGAGTGGTGGCTGGTGGGTGTTGGTGGGAGGTGGTGGCAGGTGGGTGATGAGTGGTGGTGGCAGGTGGTGGTGGGTGGTGGTGGCGGAAGACGGTAGTGGAAAATAGTGACGGGTGGTGGCTAGTGTTGGGTGGTAAAAAAAAAAAACTGAAAACTCAAAATGGAAACACATTTTTTGGCCAAATTTATAAACTAAGACCACTGATTTATAAATTAAAAATTTTACCAAACAAGTTTTTATTTGAGTTTTTAAATTTTTGTAAATATAAACAGAAAACGTAAATATTACCAAACGGCACCTAAGCTTTTATGGCTTTCAATTTCTGATCCAAACATTATAATTGTAACAGATACTTCTCCTATTAGACAAATATGAGTCTATATTCATAAGATTCACTTAATTAAACTTCATTTCACACGAAATTTCACAAAAGGCATATAAATACACAAAATAGGGGATTGAAAGTATACCAGAAAACATGTACGAGGGTCAAATTATTACACAAACCATCCACCATAATTTCATAACTAACCAATACCTCCAACATTAAAGTAATAATAAATAGTCAAAATAACTTAAATAATGTAAGTTTACAAACTATGTCAAATTATCCAAATACTAAAGTCATAAAAAAAATAATAAATACATAAACTAAAATCAACCCTAAGCTCAAGAAAACAAAAGAAGTCCAAATGACATGTCCAACAACTATAGTTATTCCACATCACCACCATAGCCTCAACTAATCTTGCAAAAGAAGTTCGGCTGCGCTCAAACTGAACGCACCCGAGTTACTAAGAGACAAACGGATCAGTATACATGTATACTGGTATGAGTACAAGATTTAACACCCATGTATCCACCATACACAAACAAAAATATATTTAATTCTTGTTACGAGACAAGACAAGTAGTTCTATCCACACCGAGATGAATGTGTAATTTTTCGAGATACGATAGCATTTAGTTTCTTGCCCGTACACAACAAAATATAAATTGACTATAAAATAAACAAAATAAAAATAAAAATATGGTGGGTCAACCCTGCATAAAAAGTTAGTACGACTCACCATCCTACAAAAAAATAAAATTAGTACAATTTAAGCATATGTAACTTGCTGAAGAAGTATAAAAATGTACCGTTTCATACTTAAATAATTCGAATTGACCAAAACTCAAAAAACAAAAGTTGTACAAAATAAAATTTCCTAAAATACAGTGCTAACGAATTTAGTAGAAACTGAACAGGTTGAGAGAAAAACTTGATAGAAGAATCTAGACAGAATTCAACCGAAAAGTCTAAGGCTGAAAACGAATAGAAACTTCCCTAAGATGATTTTTTTCGAAAAAGTTCAAAACACAAAAAGTGTGAAGAATAATATTTTACTTTAGTATAAGCGAAACCAATAAAAATGAGCTCGTTTCGTGGGTTAAAACAGCCTCTAAAATCTGCATTGCTAAAATGAATAAAAACTACTATAACCAAGATCATCCGATTATAAATTGTAATCGATCTTTTAGTATAAAGTTAAAATATAAAAAAATTTTAGAATTACGTATACATGCCTCTGTCCAAATTTCATAATTTATTAAGGTTATTTTCTATTTTTCAAGATGTACAAATCAATACAATTCGCAATATACCAATAAACTCATAATTAAATTCTTTATACTTTAACTCTACCACTTCAGCCTCTACTTCCGGCCTACACATATATCCAATGTGTCTCTCGTATACCTAACACCACTTCGAAGCCAAACTTGTACGGGGATATCTTCCCGAGTTTGACCCACACTCTCCGAATGGTTAGTATATACGTACGCGTGTAAATCAAAGCACTCGTCTACTCATGAGAACGAGACAACAATATATATATACACAGTCTCTCATCTACTTATGAGAACAAACATAACAATGCCAAACCTAAGGCATTAAAATAAATCTCATATTCCTCATTTTTTTTATACACTCTTTCTCACCATCACTCAAATAAAATAACAATCCATGGAGTCATAGTGGAGTATAAAGAATTTATCTATGGGTTCTAAGTCTATTTTAATTTCATATATTCATGAGTGTGATTACAACCATAAATTAAATCTATATAAAAACGCTAAACCTTACATACACAACTAATCAAAATAATTAAAATCAATCAATCATCTAAAAACTCTAAACTTTATATACACAACTAATCAAAATAATTAAAATCGATCAATCATCCACATACAAATACGAAATCAATTTAATATCAGATAAATAAATAAATAAAATAATGAATTAAACATAAATAAAGAGAAATAAATTTTACACTCACAACTATTTTTTAAAAATAAAAAAATTATTTAAAAAATTAATCGAATCACCAAAACAAAATCCTAATCTTGTTATTTTTTTTCTCCTTTCCTCTACGTTTCACTTTCTCTTTCTCTCTCTCACGGTTTGCACTCTTTGACTCCACACAGAGCCTCTCTCTCTCTCTCTCTCTCTCTCTCTCTCTGCTTGCTTCCGTTTTTTCTTCCTCTAATTCTTGGTGTGCTACTGCTCCTCTAAGCCTCTGATAGTTATAACCTACTTGATATATTGTATAATATAATATAAATGCAACGTAAATATAACATATATAAATATAAATATAAGATCAAATATATATATAACACCTCGTTTTTTTATATAATAAATATAAATATATAAATATTTAAATTAATTATATATAATTAAATAATATATTAAATTAATTAAATATCACATTAAATTTTTATATAATCACATAATTAATAAAATTAAAAATAAAATAAAATAATAATAATAATTAATGACTCGCGAAAAATTAAAATCACTACAACAAATGTGAGAGTCGTGGTCGTTGGTAAAAATTGAAATTATCAAAGTGCCCCAATTCAAATTATCTAATTGAAGTCTTTCGCTTTCTGTATCTCATTACCACTTCGTTTGGGTGGAAGGGTTTGGTAGAAAAAGAAAAAAAAAATTTGTGTTTAATAGGAAATTCCTTCATGGTTAAATAAGTGAGAAATTGTGAAACATAATGAGAGGTAGTGAAAAAAACCAAAAGGGGTAAGATTTGGTGAAAGAATTGGGTTTAATGAAAATTTTTAACATACCAAAATCATCCTTATAAAACAACATAATTTATTAATATAGAAGATTATTTTGATAAAATGAAATATAACATTTTTTTTTTCCTTCTTCTCTTATTTATTCTATCCAAAAAAGATAGATAAGAAATAACAATTTTCTTTTTTTTATTCATCCAAACATCATGGTGAAAGACCATAATCATTTCTTCTTCTTTTTTTGGATAAATTATACAAATAGTCCTTGTAGTTTCACGATGTGTCAATTTAGTCTCTATAGTTTCAATTTACTCGATTTTGTCTCTTAATTTAACGGATTGTGTCATTTTAGTCCAATAAATAACGATTGTTAAGTTAATTTAACGAAAGGTTAAACAATGTGTCAATTTGGTCTATGTATTTTTAATTTTCTTGATTTTGACAGGGACTAAATTGACACATTGTGAAAAATATAGGGACCAAATTGACATATTATTTAACTTTTTGTTAAATTAACTTAACAACCGTTATTTATTGGACTAAAATGACACAATCCATTAAATTAAGGGACAAAATCGAACAAAATAAAACTACAAGAACCAAATTGACACATCGTGTAAATTATAGAAACTATTTACATAGTTTTTTCTTTTTTTTTTTTACTTAAGTAAAAAATCACAATTATTTCTTTTCTTACTCCATCTCACTATTCAAACTGAAGGTCCAAGTTTTGGGATTTAAAACACTAGATTAAATCACTCTCCAAATTAATGTTAATATAATAGCACAACTTAAAAAATCACTGACACATTATTAATATTAAGGGGTTATTTGGAATGACTTAAATAAGTGTATTTTTTATCTTTTTATGAAAAAATATTTAAAAAAATAAAGAAGTGATGTGATAAAAAAAAGATAAAAAGATGAATTATTTTGTAGTAGCCAAACTTGCCCTAAGTAATGCTAGGAGTTCTAAATATTTTACTAATATTTTTATCAAATATTTTATATGAGTGTGAGATACATGAAATATTTGGTAAAAATATTAATAAAATATTTGAGATTCATAACATTTTCTTATTATTAAATAAATGATTATTTTAATAAGTAGGTTAAAAGTTAATGTTTTTAAATATTTTTTACTTTTTTTAAAAAAAAATATGTAAAAAAATAAAGAGATAAAATGATTAAAAAAAATTTAAAAAATTATTTTTAATTTCTTTGTCAAAAAATTTAGGATAAATTACAAATACACCTCTTTGAGATTTGCTTAAACTACGAATTGCCTTATGTGGTTTAGAAAATTACAAATACCTTCCTGTCAGAATTTTTTTTTAACAGAATTAATTAAAAAAAGTGAAATTTCTAACTGTTTACCTATACAATAATAAAATTATTTAAATTATTAATTGAAATAAAATTTTAATATTATTAAAACTGTTAACTAACTTGATAATTTATTAATAAAATGATTTATTTATTATGAAATTAAAATTTTTTTAAAATTATAAAAAATAATTTATAATTTAAATAAATTTCAAAAAGTATATTTATAATTTATTCAAAAATTTAACATAAACTCGATCATTACAAAATCCCCATAGGTGTAGACTTGTAGGTTTGGTCATATCAGCTTCAAGGGGGTTAGGCCGCAACTGTACATCTGTTGACCCCAACTATATGTATTGGTTACATCATTTGCATGTCACATTAGGAGTTTTCTTAAGTGTGCAACCCACAAAAGGTGTAAGTGGGTTGCACACCATGTGCCACTCACACAAAAGGTGTAAGTGTAAGGTGTAAGTGTAAGTGGAAGGTATAAATGAAATGTATAAGTTTCACACCATGTGCCACTTACACAAAAGGTGTAAGTGTAAGGTAAAAAAAGTGTAAGTGTAAGGTGTAAGTGAACACAAAAAGGTGTAAAGTGTAAGTTGCACACTATAGCATTACCCGTCACATTAAGGCCTATATGAATTGGTTACGTCATTTTGCATGTCACATTGATTAGTTCCTGATTTTAAATTTATTTTTATTTGATTTGATCCGCATGTGTTAAAATAAATAAAATAAATATTAAAATCAATCAAAATAATTAAATTCATAATCAAACATTGCATTGTCGCCTATTCCATAAAATAAAAAACAAAAAATAAACCACACTTGCATGCTATTTATTGCCAGGATAATGTGTAGACCTTATACCTATGTGAGATATTTAGATCAAGTTTAACATGTGTTTAAAAAGTTATTTAAAAAATTAAAAAATTATCATTATTTACCAAAAGTCAAAAAGTACGACTGCACAACTCTCAATCTTAATTTTCCCTTACACACTAATTTATATAATTTTTTAATACACATTTTTTTTATTATAAAAAGTCAAAAAGTTAACCCAAACAATCATATTTTTTTCCTAAGCTTTTTAGTCTAAAAATTCAAAAAGTGCACTTATTTAGGACATCCCAAACAACCCCTTAGTTATTCATTTGGTAAAAAATTTGAAACCTATAATATTTTCCTTATTGCAATAACTAGAGATTATTATAGCAAGTTAATGTGGGTGTTCGGGAAGTGAATTTTTATGTAAGTTTTTTTAGTTGTAGGATATTATTGAAGAAAAAAACTTTGGTGTTTGAAAAGATAGTTGGGTGTTTTTGTGATTGGATTTGATATTTGTGAGAGAAAAAATAAAATGATTATGAGATTGTATGTGATATTTTATTTAGATTTTTTTTTAATTTTATAAAAACTTTGCCTTTTAATGAAAAAAATAAAAAAATAAAAAAAAAAAACCCAAAAAAAAAATCTTGCCAAACAACGCCATGTGACTCACCCCTACCTACCTTACGAGGGCTGATGGGGTCCCAAAGCATGAATATCAAACTTTATATCGGTTATATGATTTTATTTGGTATAATTTATTATAAGTTGAAAGAAGATAATTAAAAAGTTAAAGTTAAAAGCATATTTTTATGAATTTTTAGATAATCAGTTTTTTTTTTTCAATTTAGTTAACCTAATTTTTTCCTTAGAAGTTATAAGTAGAGACTGGACTAAACAGTTTGACACAGACCTTCAATTTAAAATAAATTATAATTAGCTCGCCTCGTTTGGAAACAAGTTTTTTTAGTAATTTTTTAACTTTTTGGCTAAAATATGATGTAATATTTGAGATAACTTTTTAATTTTTTACGAAAAGATGTGTAAAAGGTATAGAGAAAAAAGAATTTTTGATTTTTTGGTATAAGTTTTTAATTTCTTAATTTTTTAAATAACTTTTTGAATTTTAAAAGAAAAAGTGATATTGTTAAACGAATAATTTATAACAAATAACCCTCTTGGGTGTGTTTGTTTGGACGGACTGGATAAAGAGAGATTGTAATCCATCGGACTGTTAGTCCTGGAATACATTGTTCCCGAACTATTTGGTTGGACTGAATTTGTATCCTATGTTTATTTAGTCATGGGATTAGATGTCTGGATTGGATTATTTTTAGTGAATCCAATGTTTGGTTGGACGGACTGGATAAGAATAAATGTTCAAAAGACTATTTTACCCTTGTAATTTATAATTTTTATTTAATATATAATTTTAAATTTGTAATCTATAATTTATAATTTATAATTTAACAACACTAAAAATTTTAAATTTATAAGGCCATAATTTTTAATTTATTATTTTCAATTAAATTAAATTTATAATTTATATTTTTTATTTAATATATAATTTTAAATTAACAACACTAAAAAAAATAATTTTATTTAATATATAAATTTAATTTTTCAGCAACACTAAAAAAATTTAATTTATAAGGCCATAATTTTTTATTAAATTAAATTTATAATTTATAATTTATATTTTTTATTTAATATATAATTTTAAATTAACAACACTAAAAAAATAATTTATAAATGTTCAGAAAAACTATTTTATCCTTTTCCAATTATTTATTAAGTAATAGCATGAGGATAAAATGGACATTTCACACACTAGTCTCATGAGATACCAATTTCATGGAAATAATCTCACCTCCCCTCCTAGGATACAATAATCTCTCATGTGAGGAGGGATTAATAGTCCGGAGGGACTACTAATCCAGAGCAAAAAAATTAAACCAAATAATGAACTCTTCTTCGAATGGACTAATACTCCAATTCCATAAAATAATTTCTCAAAACAAACGCACTCTAGGGGTGTGTTTGATTAGACGGACTGGATAAGGAGAGATTAGAATTCATCGGATTTGAATTTTGGGACTGTGAATTCCCTATATTATTTGATTAGATTGGATATGTATCTCGTGTTTGTTTTTTCATAGGATTAGATGTCTGGAAATGACTATTTTTAGTGAATCCATTGTTTGGTTGGACGGACTGGATAAGATAAATGTGCAAATGACTATTTTACTATTTTTCAATTGTTTACAAAGTAATAGCAATATTAAATATATCTTTAATATTTTAATTATTTTTAGCTAGATTAAATAGAAAAATTATTTATTTTATTTTTTACACAATTAAATAAATTTATTTTTTAAAAATTAAATAAATAAAATATCAATAAAAGTATATGTTATTTTTTTAATTAAAATTTTAAATAAATTTATTTTTAAAAATAATAATAATTAAATAAAACATCTATTAAAATTTAAATAATGAAATTAAATAAATTATAAACAAAATTTTAAAATAAAAAATGAATAAAATATTTATAAAAAATTACTTTAAAAAATTAAATAAATAAAACATCAATAAAAAGTTAAATAAAATTATTTTATTTTTAAATTGAAACATTTAAATTTTATTGAATTTTACTAAATATAATATATAATTAAATAGTAGAGAGTCAAAATAGTTATTTCACCACTTAATCCCAAGAGTGGATAGTCCTCCAAAAATTATCCCACACTCCCCCAGGATACAATAGTCCCTCATATGGGGGATAAGGAGTTCGACCGGACTCCATATCCGGTGGACTAAAAAAAAAATAAACGTCAGATTAAATGCTTCCTCCGAATTACAATCCACACACTAAATAATCCCCCCTTATCCCTTCAATCAAACACACCCTATATGTACTGCTTTATGTTTTGTGGAGTAGATCATAGGATAATTGGGCCTATATACCTATATTTTTTTAATATTTGTTGTACTTCATTTAAATTATAGGGGTGTTTAGTAAAGGTTTTTTTTTTTTTTTTTTTGGGGGGGGGGGGGCTAAAATTCACAAAATATCAAAATAGGTCAAAATAGTCAATAAGACAATATCACATCAAATCCATAATCATTTCATTTTTTCTCTCATAAATATCACATCTAACTACAAAAAAAAAAATCAATCATCTTCTCAAACACAAAAATTTTAGCCTATTAAAATAGTCAAAAAGTAAAATTGCCTATTAAAATAGCAACTTCCCAAACACTCACATACTATGGTCGATAATTTAGATGGTGTTTGATAAAATTGAAAATCAAAAATTGAAAATGAAAGTTAAAAATTAAATACTAAAAATTGAGTGTTAAAATTTTAAATTGAAAAATTATTTGATAAAATTAAGTACTAAATGAAAACAAATTGTTTGATATATATATAATACCAAATTTAATATTTATTATTTTTAATTTGTAACTTCTAATTTTTATATTGTAAGATGGCGCCAATGACAATGATGATGAAAGTAAAAAGATATTGCAGTGATGGGGAAAATGTAATGGAGCTAAAATGGATGGTGAATGTGGTGTAATGATGGTGATGGTTGTGGTGGTGTAATGGTGGTCGTGGTTATATAGTAATTGTGGCAATGGTTATAAAGGTGAAGTGTAATTGTAATTGTAGAGGAGAGGTGGTCGTAATGGTAGTGGTGACTGTGATAGTGGTGGGAAAAGGGTCCTTGTTGTTAGGGCTGAGCAAGTAATCCGTGAAATCCGTAATCCGATCCAATCCAATCCAATCCGACAGGTTTGGATTGGTTTTTTGAATCCGCGGTTCGGTTCCGGATTGAAGAATTAAAAATCCGTAGTCTACGGATTGGTTTCGGATTGAACCCCACGGTTCCGGATTGGAACCGATCCGAACCGTATACAAATAGTCTATATTTTTATTATACATCATCCCCCATAGTATATTCTCTTAATTCTATATAAAATCTAAACTCAAACCTAAAACCGTATAATATCTTCTTTTATTACTTTTGTTTGTTGGTTTTTAGTTTTCATTTGTAATGATTTAAATACTTATAGTGAAACCAATTTTCTTATGGATGTTTAAATTTTAGAATAGTATGTCGCTATTATAGAAAAATATGTTACTATTGTGGAATTAATATAGCGCTATGTTTATATTTTTATAAAATTAAAGTGTTATATATATTTTTTTGTTATTTAATTATGTGAATCCGTGGTCCTAAACCGATCCAATCCGTATTTAAATGGATTGGTTCGGATTGGTTCCATGATTTAAACGGATTGGATTGGTTCCAATTTTTTAGGAACCGTAGCTAACGGATTGGTCTTGGTTTTATGTCAATCCGGTCCAATCCGGACCATGCTCACCCCTACTTGTTGTACAGCAGGGAGTGCTGTACGCCAGAACGGATGCGTTTATTTATTTTTCTTGTTTTATTTTATTTTATATGTTGGTGTGTGTGCTACTGTTGGTTTCTTTACATTGTTTTAAGCAAAATTAACAAAAATAATGAGGGCAAATTATTTTTAAAAAATCTCAAAATTTGACTTTTATAACAAAATAAATTGTGAGTTTTTTATTTTATCTATTTAAATTTAAATATTTTGATTTATTTTTAATCTAAATCATTGACCTATTTTGGTTAAGTAAATTGATGCAAAAAATAATATTTTGAATATTTTATGTATATCTACATTGAATTTAATAACTAAAATATTTTTTTTTGTTAATTTTACCTAACAAAAATGAGCGAATGATTGAGAATGAAAATAAATCAAAACAGTAGTGTTTAAATTGATAAAATTAAAAACTCATAATTTATTTTGTTACAAGAATCAAACTATAATTTGTTTTTAATTTTTTCAAATAATAATAATAATAATAACATCAATATTGTTCTCATTTAGGCAAACCAATTAAAAAAATTATAAAACCCTTAAAATATTACTATTAAATTTACTTTCATCGAGGTGTATTATTACATATTATTTATTGATTTGTTGAAAAATCAACCAATTAATTTGAGTCTCCCCTATTTACTACAAAGTCTAGAGATTATTCGATCAGGTGAGCACAAGTTGCCCAAAATACTAAATGTATAGCAGATGACTTATATTTATTTGTGAATAATAGAATATAAGTAACTATACTCTAAGAAATATCAATGTCAAAAGGAATATAACTAGTTTGATTTTTAAAAATATCAAAAATATAATAATCAATAAATGTACATTAAATTTCAATTTATGTGAATTTACAAAAATAAAATAAAAAATATGCTGGTACAAATTTCTCCTTACAACAATAAATGCCTTTGAAGATTTATAAAGTTTTTATTTTGTTTTGTTTCAAACCAACAACCCTCTCTCTTAAAAAAAAATAAAAATAAAATAAAGAATCAAAACTGTGTCGTTTTATATGCATAGCACACCCTGCTGTGCTTCGTGCTTAGAGCACAGCAGGCACCCCTTGTCCGATGGTGGTATGGCAATTGTAACAACCTTGTCTTAAATCCAAAGTTTACATGTGTAATTTTAAACATATAAAGTACCATTCTATTGTGCTCGGTTTTAATTTTTTGAAAATTGAATTTTTTATTTTTCGTATTTTTTTATTTTTAGTTAATATTTTTAAAATTTTAAGTAATTTTTTTATTTTTTTAGATGCACCTTACTTAGATGCATCTAAATAGTACAATATTTGTAAAAAAATATTTTAAAAAATTAATAAATACACAAAAAAAAAAAAAAAAATGTACTGAATTTTCTTTCTTTCTTCTTTTTTTTTTTTTTTTTTTTTTTGTATCTTTGGTATTTAGAGAATTTCTTAAAGATTTGTTTCACAAATATTTACTTTTTAAGTGTATTTATGTTAGGTATGTCTAAAAATTAAAAAATTGCTTAAAATATTTTTAAAAATTCAGTGAAAACAAAAAAAAAATATAGAAAACAAAAAGTAGAATTTTCTAAAAAGTGAATTCTGAAAAATGAAACCAAACAGAGTGATTAGTTTGTTACTAAATAATTTGGGTTTAAGCTTTTGGGTCACATTGGTAGACCCATAAGTTTACTTGGTCCAATAGGTGATGTGGGTCACTATTCTGGGCTGACCATGAGCTTGTCATGGTATTTTGATATGGACTGGCTATGAGTTTGTCATGATATTCTGATTGATTATGGACTTTCGTATGTCATGATATTTCAATTGACATTCGATCAAAAGTTTACATAGATAATCTTGGACATATATTAACTTGCTACTAATATTGTGTTTGGTTGGGGGTTTTGGAGAGAGATTTGGTAAAGAAAAAGAAAAAAAATGTGTGAAACTAGGTAAAATGTAGGGGTGGTGCCTCTATTTACACACTACAAATCCTTTCAATACACACCACTTGCTCAGTTCACACCATACACAAATTAAAACTTTTAATTTTATCTTAATACATACCACTAATTTTTAAATAATACCAAATTACCCTCTTCTTCTCCAACTAACCCTAACACTAATTTTAATTTTATCTCAATCATTTTTGGTTTTTGATATAGATACATATCATATAGGTATATGTCGATGCATGTATGAGAGAGAGAGAGAGAGAGTGTGTGTGTGTATGTGTGTGTGGGTGTGTGGAGGGGTGTGGTGTGGTGTGAAGGAGAGAGAGGAGATGGTACACAGAGAGAATTGTTGTATGTTTATAGATTGTACTCACTACTGCGGTGGATTTGGTGAGCTTGCGAACCCGTTACAATAGCCACAACTCCAAAAGAGACGGCACGTTGTTGCATTCCCAAAGATTCTGCTTTTGTTCCTTGCGAAGCACCTCCTCCCCCTCGCCACTGTTATCGTTGGGGATGGAATGGAGATAAGGGTAATTTGGATATTTAATTGAAGGATAAAATTGTAATTAAAAACTTATGAATAATGGTGTGAATTAAGAATAGTTGAGGTGTGTAAATAGAGTCACCTGAAATGTAGGTATATTTTATTCACATTTCATCTAACTTTTTTTATTTCTTTTCCAAATTCCTCTTCAAATCTCCTAACTAAACGCTGTGTAAGTAACTTGGGTTTAAGTTTTTAGATCATGTTAAGTTTAAGTACCACTATTTTGTCATTTTGAATTATTTACAATGACAATGTTAAATTTCAAGTATATTTAATTTTTTTTATTTGAAGTATATTTTGTTTTATAGTTAGAGATGTAGGTTTGGTCATATAAGCTTGAAGGGGGTTAGACTGCAAATTATGCATCGGTTGACCCCAACAAAACTATGCAGCCATGAGTAACCAACCTCTGTGGTGGAGGGATGAGAAGATGGTCATGTGTCTCGGAGTGAGATGAAGGCATGATCATAGGAGGCACCTCTATGTATATTGAGATGATTCAGTTATAAATACTATGTCATCATTTGAGAAGTTAATTATTTTATTAGGTTATTTTAGTTTTTGACTATTTTAATAGATTAAAATTTTTACATCTGAAAAGATAATTAATTTTTTTTTTGTAGTTCAATGTGATATTTATAACAGAAAAAATAAAATGGTCATAAATTTGATGTGCCATTTTATCTTATTGACTATTTTATTCTATTTTGTCTTTTTATAAATTAAATAAAAAAAAGTTAAAAATCTACTTACCAAACGAGGCTTATTTGTATTGGTTACATCATTTTACGTCACATTGATAGTTTTTTATTTTAAATTATTTTGATTTGATTTGATTTGATTAGATTATAGAATTTGTTAAAATAAATAAAATAATTATTAAGATCAATCAAAATAGTTAAAGAATAATGTCTCGTAGCTCGACGAAACAGCTCGAATTTTGGCTCGAAAAATAGGGAGAGGGAGAGGGAGAGAAGCAAATGGAAGAGAGGAAGAGAGAAAGAGAGAGGGAGAGAAGCAGAGGGCAGAGGGAAGATCGCCGATGCCCAGCCGCCGATCGTCGCCCAGCCGCCGATTGTCTCGCCGCCCGCCGTCGTCGCCCAGCTCCAGATCGTCATCGCCGTCCTCCCTCCGCCAGATCGTCTCGCCCTCCGCCTCCGCCGCCTCTGCCTCCGCCTCCCCTATTATTAGGGCCCCCTCCAGTCCCCCTCCCCCTCCCCCTCCGTCTTCCTTCTGCAACAAAACCCTCTGTCTTCCTTCTGCAACAAAACCAGGAAAGAAAAGAAAAGAAAAAAAAAAAAAGGGTCAAAACAGCATCGTTTTGACCCTCGAGCCAAACTCGAGCCTCAGCTTTCGAGCTACCAATCACTGCCAATAATTAAATTCGATAATCAAACATTGCATCATAGCCTATTTAACACCACACTTGCATGCTATTTATTGCAATGACTTAGAGATTATTATAGTAAGTTAATATATGTGACTCACCCCTATCTAGGGGTGTGCGCGGTGCAATTTGAGAAAAAAATATAAATTGTATGGCGGGTGACGGATTGATAAAAGTGTCAATAGAATTTGTCATTTTTCTTATCAAAAATCGACGGTTTTGTTAGCAAATAATGACGGATTTGCCTTGGCGGTTCAGGTGGATTGGTGATTTATAAAAAATATAATTCAAATTACAAAACTTAAATCAAAGAGTAAAAAAAAGACGAGAGATACCGTGATGTTAAGCATCTTGCGAAACTTTCTTCTGATGCAGCAAGTGTAGCAACAACATGATAATATCAACGACTATGCCATCAGTTCATTACAAGCATATGTGGAAGTTACAATGATCAAATACAATACATAAAATTAATATCATTCAGGGTTTACAATATATTGAAAATATTTACTGTTGAAAAGTATTTAGATTGAAAAGTGAGCTGATGCAAGTTTGCAACATGGCCAGAAAAAAAAAGATTGAAAAGTGAATTAGAATCCAACTTTATTTTGAATTACTGACATTTTGAATTCCCCTCGAGCAGTAATGTAATACTATATTTTAAGGTATAGAACAACAAGCAAACTTAAGTAAAAAAGAATTTTTAGAATCTTATAAAACATGATTTAATAGCGGTGCGGGTCGGTGAGATTTGGAAGAAAAATAGAAACCGACAGATTGATAAAAGTGTCACTAGAATTTGTCATTTTTTTTACCAAAAACCGGCGATTCAATTAGCAAATAATAACGAATTTACCTTGACGGTGCAATTCGATGCGATTTTGATGATTTTGACAATTTCGACAGTATTATGCACACCCCGACCCCTACCTTACAAGCGCTGACGGGGTCCTAAAGCATGAATATCAGACTTACATATATGACTTTATTTGGTACAATTATAAATTGAAAGTAGATAGAATTGAAGGCAGATAGTTAAAAAGTAGAACTTATCTTTATCCTTTTTTGTATAATCAAAATTTTTTTTCCAATTTATTTGAGGTATCTTTTTTCTTAAAATGTTATAAATAGAAGCTATACTAAACAATCTGATACAAATTTTTAAATTAAAATAAGTTATAATCGACGCATTTAATTTGTAACAAATAACCCCTGCATGTACCGCTTTATGTTTTGTTGTAGTTGTTTTAGACCACAGGATAATTGCGCCTGTATACCTATATATATATTTTTTGTACTTCATTTAAATTATACTATGGTCTGTAGCTTAGATGGTGTTCGATAAAATTAAAAATTAAATACTAAATTTTTTAAATTAAAAAGTTGTTTGATAAAATTAAGTGCTGAATTAAAACAAATTGTTTGATATAGATAAGATTAAAAATATTTATTATTTTTAATTTGTAACTTCTAATTTTTATATTGTAAGACGGTGCCAATAACAATGATAGTGGAGATAAAAAGATAGTGGTTGCAGTGATGGTAGAAGGAAAATGTAACGAAGGTAAAAAGGATGGTGGTGGTGGTGGTGTAATGATGGTCGTAGTTATAATTGTGGCAATGGTTATAGAGGTGAAGGGTAATTGTAATTGTAGTAGAGAGGTGGTTGTAATGGTAGTGGCGACTGTAGTGTGGTATGGTAGTTGTAACAACCTTGTCTCAAATCAAAATTTTGTATGGGTGATCTTGGATATATAAAGTATCACTAGATTGTTATTAGATAATTTGGATTTAAGCTTTTGGGTCATATTGGTAGAACCACAAGTTTACTTGATCCAACAAGTAATGTGGGTCACTATTTTGGGCTGATCATGAGCTTGTCGTGATATTTTGATATGGACTAGCTATGAGTTTGTCATAATATTCTAATTGATTATGGACCTTCGTGTGTCATGGTATTTTGAATAATATCAGATCGGAAGTTTATATGAGTGATCTTGGACATATATTAGGCCTTGTTTGGCATCCAATCATTTTAGCTTAAGGCCTCGTTTGTTTTTAGAAGTAGAATGGGGGAGATTTATAGTGAGGGGATTGATAGTTAGGGGATTAAGTAAAATTAAGTTTGTTTTGATGATAGTTGTTAGTGTAGAAATTGTTAAATTATTTTTATAAAAAATAATACAACAAATAAAAAAATATAAAAAATTAAACATTAATGTTTTTAAAAAAATTCCCAATATATAAAAAATAAAAAAATTTCTAATCTCCTCACTATTTTTCTAATACCACATCCACCTCATCCATCTCAATCCCCCTTTCAACCTCCATCTTAATCTGCTCCTTCATCCTAATCCCTTCCCCAACTCTACAAACAAACACAATACTAAATAATCTCACATCCGTCTTAATCCCCTCCCATCTATTACACCCCAAAATAAACGGGACTTCAAAGTTAAAGTCATTAAAAAAAAATAAAAAAGCCTAATATTTTATTCTACAAACATATCTATAATTTGAAACAGTTTTGATTGGTAGCTCGAATCCCCTTCCCCCGAATCCTCCTAATCGACGAAACGACGTCGTTTCGTGATTTTTTTTTATTTTTTTTTATTTTTTTTATTTTTTTCATTTCAGACGAAGAGAAATAGGAGGAGGAAGAAGAGAAGAGAAGAAGAAGAGAAGGAGAGGGGAGGGGAGGAAGAGAAGGGGAGGGGGAGGGGGAGGGGGAGGGGAGGGGAGGGGGCCAACAAACTAGGGCTGGAGGCGGAGGAGGAGCTGCCGGAGGCGGGGCGGAGGCGAGGCGACGCCGGGCAACGCCGGACGACGAGCTTCGAGCTGCGGACGACGCCGGGCGACGAGCTGCGGACGACGAGCTTCGGACGACGCCGGGCAACGCCGGGCGACGAGAGGCGACGCCGGCCTCCTCTCTCTCTCTCTTGGGGGATTCGGGAGGAGCTCATTCGAGCTCCCAACCTTTATTCAATTTGAAATCATGTATGTCTATAAAAGTCTACAATCCTATCATTTTAGCCTAAATATCCAATAGTATTAATGATAATTTTTTCAAAAAAAAAAATGATTAAGTCTCACAACGTGTCTTTATGTTTTCCCATCAACCCATTAACTTTCGCAACAAACGGCAGGCTATTGCGTCAGCATCATTTCAAGTGAGTACAAATTCACAATCAAAACTATCAATTTACCTTTTTTTTTTTTATTTTATAAATTATTTCATTTCATGTTTTTTTTTTTTTTTTTTGATAAAAAGTTAAAAAAATATTTCTAAACTTATTAGTTTTTTTTTAACCTTATATTTTAGTCAAAAAAATAAAAAATTTATTAAAATAATATGTTCTTAAACGAGATTTAACTTGGGTTTAAACTTTTGGGTCATGTTAGGTTTAAGCACCACTATTTTGTCATTTTGAATTGTTACAACTAGTTTATCACCCGTGCTATGCACGGGATAATTATAGATATTTATATTTGTTTTAGATTTTTTTTAATATATAAATTATGTTTTAAAGATTTTTTATAAAAATAATTTAACAATCTTATCACTAACCATAGCGTATCGGAGATGTTGAAAAGGATACTGTAGTAATGATATACGGATTGTATCTATAATTATTTGTATGAAGAAATTTTAAATGTTGATCAGGGGATTGTATCAATAACTGTAGGCATGTAGAAAGACATGTGAATTGAAAAAAGTTAATAAATGCTGATCATAAAATTTTGACCAAATCAATAAATGCTGAGTTTTTCTTTTTAATAAAAAATTTAAAAAATTCAGATTGAGATATTGAAACTCCCACAGGCCTTTGGGGTTAAAAAATTCCCTTTTACTTAATATATAGTATAGATATAGATATAGATAATATAATATAGATAGATAGATGTGTTTAAATTTTCAAGGTATTTTGTTTATGCCGATCTTTAATGCATTAAAGTTTAATTATGAGGGAGTTTTGACCAAATCTCCCAAAAGGCATGGGGATTGGGAGAAATTAATAAATGCTGAGGTTTTTTTTTTTAAATCAAAAAATTAAAAAATTAGGATTGAAATATTGGAGCTTCCACAAGCTTTGGGGTTAAAAATCCTCTTTTGCTTAATATATAGTATAGATAACAATGCTATTCAAGTATATTTAATTTTTTTATTTGAAGTATATTTTATTTTATTTTATTTTACTAAGATCATTTTTAATTTTATTTAAATACTATATTAGAATTATATTTTCATTTTTTATTTTGCTAATACATAAAAGAAAAAAAAAGAGAAGAATATTATATATCATAAGATTAATTTATTAATATTTTAAAAAATCCAACATGTTTAAATTTAAAAAATTATGTTATATATTATTTTTCTTTTGAACACTAAAAATATATTTATTTTTATTATTTTGCAAATATAAAAGAAGAAGAAAAAAAAATGAGACTATTATATCTCACGAGATTAATTTATGCATATTTAAAAAATCTAAAATATTTTAAAAAATGAAAGAAATAAATTTTTATATTATAGGATCAATTTCCTCATTTAACTATCTAATTCGAAAATTACCCATTTTTATCCCACACCCTGATGAGATTAAGGCCAAGTTTGGGAAGTTTAGAATAAGTGCACTTTTTGACTTTTCTTGTATTATGTGTAGAAAAAGTAGAGAGGAGATATTGATTGATGTGACTCAAAAAAGATAAAAAGATGAAATAAGTGCACTTATATTGGGTACCCAAACAATCAGATATAACTTTTCTAACCAAACAATAAACTATTTATTTTATTCTACATGAAATCTAATCCCACCAAATAAACACCCTGTGGCTCTCCACTCACATGATACATTGCATTTAGCCCAAAAAACAAAGGTCTTCCATCTAATAATTTTGTACATGGGAGGGGATGATTAAAAAACAATTAACCTGAAAGAACAGACCTAGTACAGTGTGAAGGCGGTTGCGCATGCTGAGAAATTTGGTCAAGCAACCAATTTTTTTAATCTTGACATATTTTGTTTTATTCCTGCTTTTGGGAAACACTTTGGCCTACCTTCGATTTTCATTTGACATTTTGCTTACTTAAATCTCGAGTAAGGCTAGATATCATAAATAAATAAAAAAATCATGAAAATAATTATGAAAAATTCTGTACCATTAGAGTACACATACAAAAAAATATCATACACTAATCAAAGGGTAAAAATTTTTCATGAAGAATTTCATGATATTTTTTTTCATGATCCTTAATATTATTCCTTAAATCTCATAAATACCCCAAAAGGATGGTTTAATCCTATTGCTTAGGTTTTGTTTGGTTGTTGTTAAAAAAAAGTAAGTTTATTGCTTAAATAGGTGCATTTTACTTAAAAAAAAAAACACTAATTTATTTTAAATAACCTATGACCTTGTATCATAATGGTATATTGTCCACTCTTTATTGTAAAGAAGTTACATGTTCGAACCTCATAGATAATATTGGGGTGACCCATTTTTCCTTTTCTGTTGGATTAGGCTAGTGTAGGTCAAATAAATAAATAAATAGTAGAAAAATAAATAAATAAAGGGTTAGAATTGTATCAACCAAACTATCTTTTTAGCAATAGCTTTTTTGTAATCAATAGACCAATTTTTTTAACTAACTTTCAGAGAAACCTTTTGATTACACTTGTTGCATTGACAATAGTTGTGTCACAACTCTACATTGGATAATATTATTAATTTTGGATAGGAAAATTCTATGGTACATATGTATCTTTGGTTACGATATTTGTATTTTTAATTATGTCTTATTATAATATTACTTATGACACATTGTGATATATGTTATGACATTATTTTAATTATGATTCAAGAATTTTTAGTATATTTGATTATAACTCTCTTTTTTTTTTTTTTTAATTATGACTCCTATAAAATTAAATTATGATATTTGTGGTGATCAAACCCACAAATATCATAATTTACATATGTACCATACCATTACCCTTTTGGATAAGGTCTTAAACGCCGGTCCATATGATACGTATTAGATGGTACATATCAAAATTTTGAACATTTAATATATATTTATCTAATTGTGGGAGTATATCAATAGTATTATTTAAAACCATAATTCCTTAAGATACGTTGTCATGCAGATCCACAGTTACAAATCATTTAATAAATAATCTACCATATCACTTATTAGATTATTTCTGCCATATCACTTATTTATTTTTTTATACATTTTTTCATCAAAAATAAAAAATAAAAAATAAGCCATATCCAAACTCAACCTAGGTGATCTATTCCAACAATAGTAAAAATATAAAGATAATATTACAAAAGAGGTCTGATTGCGTTTGTTTTTTGTTGTACTTATCTTTCCCTTATATTTTAAGATTGTATCTGAATCATGAATTTGAGTAAGAATTTTCAAATTCATGATTTAAATGTAGCCCAAAGATCTTTTCATTGTCCGAATGGTATATATAGGGATTTAAGATTAGATATAATATGATTGGGATATGAGAGATAGTCACTTTTATGGAATTAGGGTGGTAGTTGTGCTCTCAACACAACAGTTATTGTCGTGTGGTTGATGAGCCTCATTTAGAGTCTTATTTTGATAATCTGAATTGTTAATTTTTTAGTGTATATTGAATAGAATGTACTTGCAAGAAAATCAAATTGATCGAATATCAATAACTCTTTCATTGAATTGCATTTGTATATAGTTTTATATTTTAAATTAAATTTACCAATTATTTTTTTAGATACAAAAGCAATTTGATGAAAGGACTATTAACATCAAATCAACTTAATTTTTTATAGGTGCATTTTACTCGGTATATCTTAAAATGTGAATGGTTTATATAATCGAAATGAGTCTTTAAATGAGATTCATTAACCGCGCAATAGTGGGTGCTGTGCAGAAGGCACAAAACTATCCAATTCTCACTTTTACTCTGGTTGGTTAATATATTTTATAATATGATATAACATAAAATAAGAAGAGAGTATTTTTTTTTTTTAATTTTATTGGATGAAGAATGACTCATATTCTATGGTAGGGGATATGTAATACCATGGCGTATGTAGTGTGGTATTACATATCCCGTATTTTTAAGGAATATAATATACTTTGAATATTATCTCTAATAATCAATCATAAGATATATATATATATATATATCTATATAATAAAGCACAACGGTTTTTGAAAATATATAAAATGTATCAGAGATACATTTCTTTTCAAAGGCTCAGATCAATCTTGATTATATATCAATGGTTTAGATATATTTACTTCCCTCCCAAACATTTCTCTTCCTTAACCTTTCCACATACCCACGTCTCCTCCTCATTTCCTTTTTATCTCTCTCCCTCTCTGTTCTCACCCACGTCTCTTTTCCATTTCCTTTCTCTCTCTCTCTCTCTCTCTCTCTCTCTGTGTTTCTTCTTCAACAGAACCCTTTCGACCACCGCCATCGCGACCACCGACCACCTCTCCTCTGCCTCGCCGGACTCTCTCTCTCTCTCTCTCTCTCTCTCTCTCTGTTTCTTCTTCAACAGAACCCTCTCGACCACCGCCATCGCGACCACCGACCACCTCTCATCTGCCTTGCCCGACCCTAACTGTTTCTTCTTCTTCAACAGAACCCTCTCGACCATTGTCATCGTGACCACTATCGGACCCTCTCTATTTCTTCTTCTTTAACAGAACCCTCTGGACCACCACCATCACGACCCAAACCACAGCTTCAATCTTAGCCACAACCTCTCCCTCATCCCCCTTCATCACTTCAGTCATCTCCTCATCGCAACAGATTTTGCCGAAACCCTCTTTGTCTCTTTGCTACCGACTCTTGGCAAGGTACGATTTTTGTTTGTTTTGATTTCGGTTGTTTTTGGTTGGGTTTTTCTTTAGCTACCATCGGCTCCCTTCGAACTCCCACTTGCAAGGTGAGGCTATGTTTTTCCCCTTCTTCATCCTTCATGTCGATCACCTACGATCATCTGATACTCCTCCGATCGCAAAAAAACTTTATACTCCTTTTTCTCTCGACCGATAAAGAAAGAGTATATGTTGTCGCTCACCATCACCACCATTGCTCATCAGCACTGTCGTTGCTCTTGAAGTCGGTTCCATTCGAACTCGCACTCGCAATGTAAGATTGAGAATTGTTTTATTGTTTCTACCTCTCCCCTTCTCTCTCTGTCTTTTGTTTTTTTTTTGGTGGCTGTGTCTGTTTGCTTCAAATTTGAGAATCCTGCTTCTGTGTAGTATGGTTTGTCTATATGTTTCCTATTAGAGTTGGTTTTCTGATTCGAGTTGGTTTTTCCATTGAGTGTTAAATTAGAGTTGGCTTTCTAATTTATTGTAAAAGACAAATTTGTTGTCAAATTACAGTTTATTTTTATTGAGTATCGATTTAGATTTTGTTTTCCCCCCTATTAGTTGGTTGTTTTTTTTTTAAAATTTTTTTTATTGCTTTGTATCTTCAAGTGATTAACAGTTTTAACAGTTCTAGGCGATAACTTTATTTGAAATTGGGGTTGTTTGTTCAAAACTAACCTCCATTATTTGTTCCATTGTTTTAATAGTAGGTATGGTTTCAATTGGGGTTAGCCTCTCTAATTTTTTTGGTGGTTCTGTTTGTTTTTGTGTTTCATTGAGAATCCTGATGCTTCAAATTTGAGAATCTTGCTTTAGTTCTTCAGTTCTTTGTATTATATAGATTTTTGAATCCATCTAATATTTTTGGGTGAATTTTTTAATCAATCTATATGGTTTGTCTGTGTAGTATGGTTTGCCTATATGTTTCTAATTCTGTGTAGAATACCATTGAGTGTCAAATTAGAGTTGGTTTTTTGATTTATTGTAAAAAAAACAAATTTATTTTCCAAGAACAGTTCAAATTTTGAAGTACTATCTTTGGAAATATTTTGGGATGTCTTCGAAAATATTTTGGGACTATTGAGCAAGAAAAAAAACTCTCAATTCTAACAGAGTCAGATTCAATTGCTTGCTTGCTTGCTTCAACTGCTTTTGGGTTTGTATTTGCTTGCTTCAACTGCTTTGTCTGGGTTAAGGGTTCCCAGAATTGAAAATATTAATAGTATAATGATTTACTACTGCCAAGAAAAAAAAATTCAATTCTATTGCTGTAAATTTGGAAGTATTGAGCAAGTCAATTTTCCATAATAAATCTTTGTTGTATTTGCTTGCTTCAATTCTTCTTTCTCTGTTGTATTTGTATTATACTGTTGTATTTTCCATAATAGAGTCAGATTCAATTCAATTTTGCTTGATTCAGTTCGATAACAAAGCATTCAACTGATTTCTTAATGGTGGTTATCAAAATATAATTATCACTTGGCAGGCTCTATTTTTGATTAAATAGAATGATCATTTTATAGTGTTGCTTTTGAGCATCAAATCTTATTGCAGTGGTTCCTATTGTAATTTTTTTTTTTTTTTTTTTTTGCGTTAATTTTTTCCCGATTAAAGGCATTGTAGGTTGTCTTTGCTTGCTTCAATTGCTTTTGGGTTTGTATTTGCTTGCTTCAACTACTTTGTCTAGGTTAAGGGTTCCCATAATTGAAAATATTAATAGTATAATGATTTACTACTGCCAAGAAAAAAAAATTCAATTCTATTGCTATAAATTTGGGAGAATTGAGCAAGTCAATTTTCCATAATGAATCTTTGTTGTATTTGCTTGGTTCAATTCAATCTAATTCTGCTTTCTCTATTGTATTTGTATTATACTATTGTATTTTCCATGATAGAGTTAGACAATTCAATTATGCTTTATTCAGTTCCATAACAAAGCATTCAACTAATTTCTTAATGGTGGTTATCACGTGGCTGGTTCTGTTTTTGATTAAATAGAATGATCATTTTATAGTGTTGCTTTTGAGCATCAAATTTGATTGCAATGGTTTTTGTTGTAATTTTTTTTCCCAGTTAATTTTTTCCCGATTAAAGGCATTGTAGTTTCTTCCTCTTAAAGTTCATTTTTTTGCTTTATTTATCTGTTTGCTAACATTGCAGTGCCTTTTTTTTTTTCCCTTTTGTTTTTCTCGCAAATTCTTATTATCCGGTTGTAATTTTTTTCCCCCAATAAAAGGTATTGCAGTTTCTTCCTTAACCTTTTGGTATGATGATGTTGAAAGGAAGAGCCTAATTATGAAGGCATTGCAGTTTCTTCATCTTCAAGTTTCTATTTTTGCTTTCTTTATCTGTTTGCTAACATTGTAGTTTTTTCATTGTCCTGTGAAATAATATTTTACTGTGAATGTTGTTTTGCTTTATTTATCTGTTTGCTAACATTGCAGTTTCTTCTTTCCTTAAATTCTTCAGTCTAAGTTCTTTTCTTTTTTTTTTTACTTTAGTTATCTGTTTGCTGACCACATGTTTCCTCTCATTGCAGTTCATTTATTTAGCTGAAATTGCTCGCTCCTCTTTCTTTGTTGACTTCATTGTTTTTACGAGTAGGAACTAAACTGATTCTCACCAAGGTAAAAACATTTGAACACCTCTTTTGGGTTTAGGTTTATATATCTACCCATGCTTGATTCATCTAGGTTTCATTGATTTAAATTGTTCTATTTGAATGAAGATTGTGGTGCTTCTGCTTTAGTATGCTTTCTGGGTATATACTGAAATTAGCTGAATCTATGACTAATTGTTTGTTTTTGAATTTTTTTTGCATATTATTTTGTTAATTGCTAATGAACTTTCTTAATTTTGCTAGGAAGGGAAAAGCTTCCCATTTTACCCCAAATGTTTGGTAGCTTTCTTTGTACCGTCTTGATTCAATGGTTGTTGTGAATTCTCAATTGTAATTCTCAGAAATTGGGGTTACTGATTATGTTGATTACGTTGTTTCTCTCCACTCCTCATTCCCAACCCTTTGAACTCTATGCTCATTACGGCGGTATGGTGATGGTCGTCTGTTTTTGAATTAATTTGTGCTACAATTGGGGTTTGAATTTCAAAACTAACCTGCATCAAACACATTGAAAAGAGTAGGTATGGTTTAACCAATATGTTGGGTTAGTATAATGATCAACATCTAGCTTAGACATTTTTTTGCTTCTTTTTTTTTTTTTTTTTTCATTACCAAGATGAGTTGAATGCCTACACATTTTTACTATACCAAAAGTATAAGAATAGTTGTATCAGGCCTCATTTTCATGAATACTCAAACAGAATGAGTTCCCAAAGGGTGAACCACATCTTCTTAAGCAAGATTGTGTTTGTCTTTTAGTTCTCAAATTTATTAAAGTTATGTCATCATAACTGCATCTTTCTCACTCAAGGAATGATTTTTCACACAAGTTTATGTTGGTTTTGTAATAATTGAAACATATACCTACTGTTTTGTTTATATAGATTCTTTTTTTTTTTTTTTTGAAGTACATTAGTTA
Organism: Camellia lanceoleosa; assembly: GCA_025200525.1. Taxonomy (NCBI): domain Eukaryota; kingdom Viridiplantae; phylum Streptophyta; class Magnoliopsida; order Ericales; family Theaceae; genus Camellia; species Camellia lanceoleosa. The sequence goes on along the minus strand of CM045769.1, from coordinate 97,091,893 downwards.
GTGTCGTTTGGTTTTATTAGTTCATACTCCTAATACTAATGCTGCTGTTTGAGGAAGCTGTTAAAGTAACTCATTGTTGTTGATCTGTAAGCATTGAAGCCCTATTCTATTCGTAGTCTATTACTTTCATTCGTTGTGTAAGCTAATAGTAGTGTTGCAATAATCATGACTTTAGTCTTGAAGAATAGTAGTCTGAATTTTTGTGTACTATTTTGGGCTACTGAGGCACTAAATGTTGATCTGTGTCTCTTTCCCATGAAAACTCTTTCCAATCTTTCTTCTCCTTTTTAGTAAGGCACTAAATGTTGGAAATGGACCATATTTCCTTATTATTTTATTTTCTTAATCCATTAGAAATTATAGTTGTGTGCTTGCAGCTACATATCTTCCCCACAGAAACTCTTTCCAATCTTTCTTCTCATTTTCAGTAAGGCACTAAATGTTGGCAATGGACCATATTTTCTTATTATTTTATTTTCTTAATCCATTAGAAATTATAGCAGTGTGCTTGTAGCTAGATATTGATAGTGGCATGCAACAAAGGACACTAATTTATGTTATGAATTAAAGTACTTTTTATTGATTTTAATATTATTATTATTATTCCCATTTTAGGTTTGATGTTGTGGTTATATCTTCAGAGGTACTTTATTATATAAAGGATTTGGGCTGCCATTCTCTCTCTCAATCTGGATTTATTTCATCTTCTTCAACTGGTTTTCCCCTTGAGAATTGTTTTTGCCTCTCCCTTTCTCTCTTTGTTTTATTTTTATTTTTGTTTTTAAATTCTGATGGCTATGTCTGTTTTCCTGACATTAAGCAATTGTGGTGTTGCTGCTATTGGGAAAATTGTGGTGTTGCTGTTGTTGGGAAATAGTCGAATTGTTTGAGGGATTTAACCCCTGTTAACTAGGTAATTTGATTTCTCTTTCTCTCCCTTTCTCTTTATCTCTATTTCTTTTTTGGCTCTCCTTTCTGGAATAACTATGTTCACTTTTTTTGCAACCGAAAAAAAAAAAAAGAATATGAAGAGTAATTGAGTAAAAAAAGATGAGTAATTGAGTAATTGTATGTGAAGTTCGCTGACTTCTTCCATGATTTTTTTTTTTGATGTGTTGGTGCTGTTAAATGTTCTATTTTTGGATTGGAATTGGATTGTTTACTATGAAGCTTTTGGATGGGGCTGTTGGCAAAATTGAGGGTTTAGTTGAATTGCTGGTAAATTGGTGTTGTTGAAGTGCTGAATTTGGAGTTTATTTGGGTTACTAATAAATTGGTGTTTCATTTGAATTTCATGTCTTTATTTAGAAATTTTTTTTCTTCCTATGAATTCACTCCCTACTCTTTCAAAAAAAATAAAAATAAATAAACAAACAGTGTGATGTGTTGCGTGACTCTTTTAGGTGTCTGTCCACTTCAAATTTCTTTTACTGTGTTTCTTTACATGTTTGTACCAACTTTATAAATCTTGTAGCTTTCTTGCTATTTTGAGGTTGTAAAAATATATAAGCCTTTGGTTGGATTGTAAGGGGTGAGAAAAGAAAGGAAATGGCACAACACATCACACTGGTTTACTGCATGTAAAGGCATTACTGTCATGGATATAAACTTTAAGCTATGAGATTTGAGGCCCTTGATCACCCATTTTGATTGATTTTAATTCATTTTGGACCATAATGCATCTTGTAGGTAGTCTGTAGTTTATGGAAAATTTTATTTTCCTGTATGATCCAAAGGTTTAGTCATGAAATTCTTGGGGTTTGTTTAGAATTTCTTGGGTTGTGTCTGTTTGTTTTTCTTTTCCCCTTCTCTCTCTGTTTGATTGTGAACTATTAAACCTATTTTGCTATTAGTTTCTTCATTTTCATTTTGGTTGTTTTAGGATCAGTTTGAGAGTGGAATGAACAAGAGTCTAATTTCCTCATGCTACAAACAGTTAATCAGGCTGTCATGTGCTTGAATGTTTTTGTTGTTTTATTTTATTTAAATTTTGTCCTTCACAAACTTCACAAATTATAATTACATTTTGATCCTAATATTATTTACAATGTTGCTTTAGTTGCCTTCGTTATTGCTTATAAAATATTGTTGTATGGTGTATTTTATTGCTTTAGAATTGCCAATTACATTATTGCTTTACTTGCCTTTCCACCCTTTGTCTTTTCCCAGTCCGACAAAGGCAAAGGAAACTAAATATATTCTACTTAGTTTCCTTTGATATTTTTTAAATAGAACTCTGCGGCGATCAATATTGCATATATGTCTGAGTCCATAAAGTTGGATCAAAATGAGTTTTCTCAACTGTGTAGTTATTAGCTCCCCTACCTCTCCAGATACTTCTTCCACCGAACCACAGTACCGTATAGTGACATCTTCAAGATTTGTTAATTTTAGATGGAATGACATTTGTTAATTTGCTACAAAACCTCACATTTAGTGCTTTTGGTTACCAAAGGAGCCAATCAGAAGTTGGTTGGACCATATCTCCTTTACGTTTTGTAGTCCACAGAGCTCCAAGTTCTCCGAGTTAGGAAATGTAACCTGTAGACATTGTGAAAAGAAAGTTCATTCTGCTGTCACATTGTGAAACTGAATTATGTCTACTTTACAGTTAGAACCTGTAGAGTTCATGCTGGGCCAAAAAACAAAACCAATCACATGGATCCAAAAAAATCATAAATAAATGTGATGGGTTTTTTGGTTGAAATCAGTTGGGAAAGAGAAGAGTTATATAACCAATCATTTTTAGGTTGAAGTACAACAGTTATGGACAATATCACTATTTTCGTTCAAGTAAGTTTTTTTTTTTTTCCCCCTCCATATAAATTTAAGTACCTCTCTTATAATGTAAGGCATATTTATTTATTTATTTTAAACTCATCATCTCTAATTTTCTTCTAATAAATGTTTTGTTTCTCATACTTTATTAGTGGATGGAGACTTACATCGAACCGTAATATCAACTCCGTTTATTAATTTATTTATCACTCTAAAGTTTTTGTATATATGGATTCAATTTCTTCAACAAAGAAATGTTAATGTTGTTGTCCACGATAAGCGTGACCTTAATACTATTCCCATTCATGAGGTAAGCCTAAAAGTAACTTATATTTGCATGCATACTATTCGCATTTGTGAGGTAAGCCTAAAATATTTCAAATAATTTATAAATATATTCTACTTATTTTTTTTTATAGGTAAAGGTAAAGGAAAAACACAAAGCAATATCAAAGGAGACAGAAAAGGTTATTTGTCCTAGCAAAGGAGAGGAAAATGCATATCCCGTTGTATGGTTTCTCAACATTTTTTAAACACATGCTGCATTTATAACATATCATAATAAAAAATAAGAGAAGAAAACGAAAAAGGAATGGAAGCAGAAGGAACAAATATGTGATGAAAATGAAACTATGGAATATAATTTTTTGTATTTTTATTTTTCTTATATGAAGTTATTAAGGAAAGAATAAAAAGACAAAAATCAAATTTAATATAACGGAAAGAACAAGATGAGGGAAGAGGAAAGTAGAAAACATTATACGCTAATATTCACATTTTACGTACCCAATGATCTAATATTTACTTTTTCAACGTATATTTTGTAAAGATATGGATAGTGTCTTTAAAGTAATAAGTGCATAGTGAGTTTGTAATTTTGTGTGCTTAATGTGTTTTCAAATTATTTTTTTCACCCTTTTTAAATTTTATCAATACATGCATTGGTAACGACTTAATTGAGCGAAGAGGAAACGTTAGTTAAAAGGAAGAACAAATACAATGTGTTATGCACCTAATTATATAATATTTTCATTTTAGGCACACAATGATAATGTGTTATCAAAAGCTGCATTGTCTCAACGTGTACGGCGAGAACGTAAAAAAAAAATCAAAACCCATGTTTTGCATCCCAATTAGGACAATGCTTTCGACGAGAATGAGAAAGATCAAAAGAATGTATTAATCCAAGACAATCTTCTTTAACACCAAATTGGTAAACAACTAGGTTTACTTCTTGAAATATATACTCTTCTATTACCAATTTATTATATAGATTTTATTTGGTTCACAATCCATTTTTGTAGGTCTGCTCCTACAACCTCATCTAAAAATGTTGGTGCGGTCATTCGTGATGAGCATGACTTTAATGTTATTCATGTTCCTACGGTAAGTACAAAATCAAGTCAAACATTGTATGTACTTTATTTATAAAAGATTTTTTTAATCTTTTGAATATTTTATTTATATTTGTTAGGCAAAAGAAAAAGAAAAAGGTCGACTCAATGTCTAAGGGAAAAGGAAATGTAGCTTCATCTGACAAGAGAATGACAAATGCATGTCAAGTGATATATATTCCTTTTAAAAAATTTGTAGAATGATTGCAATATATTTTCCTGTAACTTGCTATTATTTATATGTGTTTTCCAAATTATGTATTTTTTATTTTGAATGGAAACATGTGCATTTATAATGTACCATCCATAAGTTGCTACTTATATGAAGATAGTAGGAAAAAATAAACGAAGGAATACATAAAAAATATATAATGAAAGGAAAAACTAATTAAGATAGGTTTTTAATTCTTATTTATTTTTTTTAATAAAAAACAAAATGCATGAAGAAAGAAGGAAATAAAGATAACACTATTAAATGTATAAAACAAATAAAATTAAGAGAAACGAAAGAAACAAGAAGATTTTAATATTTTGTGCCAATGACAAAAGATTTTCATTTTAGGCACAAAATGATAATGTAATATCAAAAGCTGCATTGGCCTAACATGCATGGCAAGAGCAAGAAAAAAATGAAAAGTCATACTTTGATATTCAATGCTTGCAACGAGAACAAGAGGAATCAGAAGAATATATTCAACCAACACAACCTTTTTTAACACCAATTCGTCGCAATCACACTTGCTTGGAATGGAAAATAATAACTTAAATTCTCATTCGGTACAAAAACGAACAATAGTTACCCATCATTCTACATGTTCGTTTTACAAGGTGAGATCATCATGAAATCTCGTGCGGATGAAAGAGATTGTGTCATTTTAGGTTTCGGAAGCCCAAGGGGCCTGAAAACTGGGAGGCTGGCATATGTAGTATTACATATCCTTTATTTTTAAGGAATATAATATACTTTGAATATCATCTCTAATAATCAATCATAAGATATATACATATTTTTCTTTGTCTTCAGCTGACTCTGAATTTTTTGCGGCCCAAACAATCTTTTAATATGAGGCCTTTCATACATAAAAAATAAATAAAAGATGGCCCAAAACGGACTAATATGAACTTATTTTTTAATATATATATATATATATATTGTACAGAATTAGACATGCTGGTAATTTAAATTTTATTTAAAAATTTTGAACTTCTATAATTATTGAGTATGAAATTCATATTACTAGCCACATAGATAGGCCAACTATTGTGAGTTTGTGAGGTGCTTTTATAAGAAATGAGACTTCTCGAATGTTGGAATCATGTGGATTCAAAATTACATTCACATTCCCATTCTCGTTTAAGATTTGTGATGACCGGATACGTTATTCGTCTCGCCCACTTTGAGTTATGTTGGGTTTACTCTCGTTTTAGTGTCAGGTTTTAACATAAAGTTTTGTTAACTGTTGGATTTGTTGTTTTTGTAAACTTGCTCTCAAAATTCTCATTCTTATTTATTTTGATTTCGAGTTTCACTTGTTTCGGAAGGTGTCATGACCCAAACTCATCCCTATAGGTTTAGCGTCATAACCGGTTAGTAATTCTTGGATTACAAAGGCCTTTTAACAGAATAATATATAGTTAGGGGCCGAGGAGGCAAATATACAAAATATACGTAGTCCATTGAGCTATGAAGACAAACTTGGACAGATAATTTAAAACTTTTATAAACTTGCGAGTGATGTCAAAAGATACAATATTTACACATCACTCTATGAACATATTATTAGAAATCTTGCCCGAAAATCAAAAGAAACAAAGTCTAGTACATTCACAAAAATAGCCACTAAACTTGACTTAATCCGGAACCTCCTCGGGAGGCACAAAGATTGGCTGACAAAAACTGAGATGCAGGTCCTCAACTCTGAGCCTGATCACGTGCCTGATCACCTATATACATAATATGAATAGTGAGCAGAAGCCCAGTGAATAATAGCGGAGTAAAGGATTTAATGAATGAAGTCCATACCAGATTCAGAAATCATAATTCAGATTCAAATTCATATTCATATCCTTGTTCAAATCGTATACAGAGGTCAGAGTTTATGCTTAATCATACGTGGTACATCCATTAGCGCTAACAGAGTAGATATAGAACATATGGCGGTTATGAGTAACCAGTTCCATAAAGGAACCTCTAGATTTGGGTAATAGATAACAGATATGCTGAGCTCCATGATGGAGCCTCCGGTACGGGTAACAGATGACAAACATAATAAGTTCCATAATGGAACCTCCGATACCGAGTAACAGCTAACAGATATCACATGATGCTAAGGATGCAATGAATACATTGTCAAAATTTGGACAATCATTCATTGTACAGAACATAACATTTCAAAAAATAGATCTTATTTTACCATACATAAAGTAAATAAAGTTGAATATAGTTTTACTAAGTTATTGCTTACAGTTGGCTTCGGGTGCAAACAGACAGAGCAGACTAATCAAACGGTTTATGGTACGTGACCTACATTAACACATAACAAATACACATTTGAAACATACGTTGGAACATACTTAACTCTTTATGTTTTTTGTTCATAGTGTGTTTCTACACGTTACCCTCACTATTATGCCTTAATCTTGGCCTAGGAATGCCTAGGATGGAATGAGGATGCAAAAATGTATTTGAAAACACTTTGTCAAATTTTCTAAAAATAGGGTCCACGTTCGAGCGTAGCTTTCCTTACTTGAGCGGGCATAAAAAGTGTGAGGGGACACTCGAGTGTAACTTCCTCTGCTCAAGCGTTCTAAAATTTTCGAAAAAGTACTAGTTATGTGATTTTCACGCTTGATGAACGCTTAATGGTCGCTCGAGCGTGAGACTCATTCCCCCGCTTGAGTGCAGCTCTTGCCGCTCGAGCGGTTTGCAAAAACATGTAACTTCTGGGAGCATGTAATTCACGCTCAAGCGAACTTCTAGTCGCTTGAGCGGATATGCAAAAACAAAGGTGGCCGCTCGAGCGCAGAATCTTACACTCGAGCGGAGAGCAAAATTTTGGAATTTCCAAATTGCTCTTCTTTGCTCAAAACTTGAATTCCACACCTCAAAACTCATCTTCTTGGGCCAAAATTCTGGAAAACATGTAGAAACTTGTAAAATGTTATGATTTGAAGATGATTTCATGAAATCAAGGCCCAAAAGTATGTCAAACATGCAAAAATTCAACTTGAAATGTAAGAACATGATATGAACTTGTCATGCACATATTAACTTGAGTTCTTAGCTTCCAAAACATGATCAAATGAGGTCCAATGGTAAGAAATGTTATAAACTCTTTAAACCATGCTATAATTACAACATGCATATGAGAAAAGCTTTGAAAACAACTTTAAAATGCTAGGAAACATGCATGCATGTATGGAATGACTTAGCTTTCTTCAATTCTAGCTCAATTCCCATATGAATTCACCTATTTTACTTGTATTCATGTGCTAAATGACTCAATTCCAAGGTTGCAAGGTTGAGCTCTTACCCAGGCTACCCAATTGAGCTTCAATTAGTCAAATCTTGAGTAATTCTTCAAATCTCCTAGCAAATTTCTTGTTGAAGACTTCTCTCTCTCTCTCTCTCTCTCTCTCTCTCTCTCTCTCTCCACGTTGTGTGTGTGAGAGAGAGCTCAAAATGTGTTAGGATGAAGAAAAGAGTGAGTGGGAACACATAAGAAGCCTTATATAGGCTTACCTAATGATAGTTAATTAAGGCTAATTAAGTAACATTAAATTAATCCAATTTAATTATTCTGAATCGAATTTCAATTAAACCTACTATAGATTTCCAAAAATTTCGATTAACACAAAAACCAAGTCAATTTCTGAATCGAATGCCGATAAGGTCTTTAATTTGCAAATCAAAAAACAAACATGAATAGATTTTCCTACGTTAAACAGATATAAACACAAATAAGGCAACACACATGTAATTAATTCAGAATTTGATCTTAATAACTTATTAGATATATAAAATCATGGATTAAAGTTAATCATGGGTCGGGGTTGTTATAGAAGGTGCGAGGTTGGCTCTGAGGTGTCTCTAGTTGTGTTGGTGAAATTTTTTCTATCTAGGAGCAGGGCTGCACGTGCGGAAGAGGGGCTGCACTTGCAGGAGGAGAGGCTACACGTGCGGTAAGGAGGGGAAGTTCTGGGTTGGCTACTGCATTATATGCAGGTACGGAGGAAGAGTACCGCACATGCGGGGGTAAGAGCCGCACATGCAGAGGGGGTTGCCGCACGTGTGAGAATGGGTGCCGCACATACGGGATAAAGCTAAGGCCAAAAATTTGCTTTTTCTTTCTTCTTCGGTTGAGTGTATATCACCTTTATACATCACTCTCTCACTCTAAAATCATCTTTTGCTGCCCCATTCTCTCTAAGAACCTCCACCAAACATATTAAACTCTTGATTTCTTCCAATCCATTGGAGTTTTGACCCAACATCGTTCATAAATTTTGGAGAGTTAAGCGAGGGCTTCGTGGTGTACTGTGGAGATCGGGTTTCGACACCATTAAATTTGGGACTTTCATCTCTTTTCCTTCAAGAAACTTGAGGTAGGGATTTCTTAGTCATATATATATTTTTTGCAAGGTTGTGTTGATTTTGGAATTTCCTTGATGGTATTAACAATTTGGTTATTGGCTCAAGAATGGTAGAGGTTTTAAAAGTGGGTTAAACTTTTGTCTCTTTCTAAACAAATTCTTGAGAGTTTCAACTATATTGTGTGAGAGAAGATGTTTTGGGTGAGATTTTTTCAAAAGATGAAAGGGTGTCTATTTTTAGTGAAAAACCTAAAAATTTGAGATTTTTTTTTTGGAAAGGAATTGAGGATCTATGAATTTTTGTCACTTATTAATATGCCACAATGGATGAATGATTGGAAAATTCCTTATTGTTATTTATGTAAATGACGAATTTCATGGAATATGAGAATAGTGGATTTAGGAACTTATTGTTAAAATTGTAGACATAGTCATGAAATGACTAATTTGTTGAGAACACATGAAGTGTGGAAATATTGTTACTATTGATGAATTTGAATAGATATATGGTTATCTTGTGAAATTACATTGGAAAATGAAATGGAAATTGTGATCACCGCAATTGAATCATGTGAAAGAATTGAAAATGAGAGAGTATTGTATTGCATTGATAATTGTTGCATTGACATTTCAATTCATTTGGTTGTTACAAATTTTGAATCGAGATTTGAAAATTTGTGCTTTGAGAAAGGAATGTTGTGAAATAAATTTTATTAAAATGTTTTAGGGTAAATACGTTAGTAAGTTCGAATAGGAGGTGTAGATGAAATTGATTAAATTGGCCTGAGTGTCCAAGGTTATCACGTGCCTTCCGGTTAGCTACCGGTAATGTAGGGATTTGGTAGTGGTAGTTATGTCTACTTACAGACTCCAACTTAGGGATTACCTGAGTCGTATTTACTGCCCGTAAACTTAGTTTAAAATCATTGAACCTATTGAAATTTCAAGCTTTCATTGTGCATGTTTTTTTTTTTTTTTTTTTCAAACGACGAAAATGATACTTTTGCATGGCATGGCATGTACATTTCATTTCGTGAGACTTGTATAAAATGTATATACTTTGTTAAGAATTTTCCTACTGGGCTTTATGCTCATCCTATGGGATTTTGGTGCAGGAAAAGATATGGTGATTCCGCCAAACTAAGTGCGCGGATATACGTGTTGAGATCACAAGGCTCTATTTTGTTGTGACTGTAATTTTTGCAAACCAAGAGCTATACGTGTATGGATTCGAGCAACTGTTTTGTGTAATCGGACTTAAGCCTTGGACTTTGTAGCCCCTTGAGGGCGTTTATTTATTTTGACTAGATGTTTACATGCTATACATTCATGTACCGAAGTTATTGAATGTATACCCGCATGCGAACTATTTTTTTTGTAACATCGTATGAACATATGCTTGGATGTTGGAGAATTACTTCATTATCTTAGAGAGAGGAGGTTGATATACTTCAATTGTGTATTTTCTTAGGGCGTCACAAGATTTCTATCATTTAAACATAGCATATAAGGTTTACGATCAAAATAATCCAAGTTGGAATACCAACTAAAAAGTAAACATACTATAAAAACGTATCACTCAAACATCACTATTTCACAATTTTAACTTCAAAATTACTAAACAAAGCTTGCTTTATTTAACTTGTCAACCAAATTCATTAGATCTTCTCGTGACATAGGTGATTGAATGTAAAATTTAATTAATTTAAACTTTGAAAAACTTCTTTTCTCAGAAGTAATTGGAACAAATAACTAGGTGGCAAGAGCCCCCCTACGATTTCAAAACACCATTAATAATAGTAGTATTAACTACAATTATTTACTTATTATAAAGACTCGCCCATATAAATTTTTCTTTTTTTTTAGAAATTTTAAGAGACTATCACTCTATATTTATGAAACATTATGATCAAAATATAACTATAAAAAATGGACAAAACATAATAAAAGAAATCAATTTCGTATAACTACTGTTAATTACAAGCCCTAGTTTCTAAGGAATTGAATAAGATATCAACTAGTTACTTGATTATGTTTATTGAGAAAGACATTGTACAAAATTTTAATATCAATTCCATCATAGACATTTTTAATGATATGAAAGAATATCGAGCACAATAACTCAAGATACCTGACTTCAATATATAAATTATTTTATAATTGCTATCTTTTGTAACTAACATCGAAAACATGCTATTTAGTTTCATGTTATTTTTACTTTTCATACTAGTAGAAATTCATATTATATTTCATACATTATTTTTAAAAAAATTGATAGTATATATATGGTCACCCTCTATATAAAAATTACGAGTTCGTCCCTGAGTGAATAGTATTTCTATACACATTCTATTACCATACATTTGGAAAATAACAATCTATTAATTTTAAATAATTCACCACATCAATTAAATTTTTTTTTTCTTGTTAGGGGGCTTTTTGTTTATATTTTATAAACAAATATAATAATAAATAATTTTTTTTTTGATTTTCTTTTCTATTAGTTTCAGAAAATTCATTACATCAACCAATATTTTGTTTTCTTGTTACGGCTTTATTTTATTTATTTATTTGTGAACAAGTACAGTAATAAATAATTTTCGATTCTTTTTTTTTTTTTTAAATTAATTTTTGAAGACTTAAAATGGCCACTTGATCGACTTATCCCAAATGGGTACTGATATCTGGTCAAAACATTTTATATTTCAAAAAGAGTAGTGAGTATATAAAGAGTAGTGAGTAGTGAGTATATAAAGATAAAGTTCTCAACATGGATGGTCCAATTATATCTTTGAAAAATGAAGCAGATAGGAGAACCTGAAATTGGAAGAGGGTACATATTCTTTCATGTGATGATGTTCAAGAAAAGAAAAATATAAGCGTTAATTATTGGGTAGGTTCTGGATTCTAGATTAAGTTGACTTTATCAAACAATTGAACTCTAAATGTTGCTTGCGTTTAAAGACTTCTTACCATTGAGCTGCAAATTATTGGTTCAGATGTGAGAGATATCTTATTTTCATATTGTGGTTGAATTTTTAGATTTATAAAGAAGAAAAACAAAAAAACTTTTACTTCATTTTGATTTTTTATTTTTCCTACCAAATTACTTTCTTATTTTTGTGTTGTATAAGATCATTCAGATTTAATGATCAAAACTAATCATACCATATCCTGCTAATTAGGAGTAATTCATTAACATGCAGGCCATTAAATGATAAATCTGTCTCATTTGGGTAAGTTACACTCAACTCAGTTAAATAAATATATATTAAAATCTAATGAAAAATGACCAAATTATTATTGGAATTAAATTCTTAAATGACCCAATATAATTATGTAAAAAATGTAAAATTAGCTGTACTTTTTAAATAAATAAAAAAAAAATCAAGGGTGATGAGTGTAATTTACGCTTATATTTTCTTCTCGACTTTGTTCAGTATAAGAATACTCAACAAATACTATGCTTGTTTGGGTAATGCTACAATACACACTCCTCCAAAAAGGGTGTACCATATGCAAAGAATAGTGCGAGAAACCCATATATTGGACCCATAAATTTATCCACAATGATGCAGTAAGGAAATTGGACTCTCAATAATTGGATGTATAACAAATCAAAAGTTGACATCTGTGCTGACATATCATTATGGGTAGAATTGTGAAAGTTTTTTTTGGAGATTTCAAACATTTTTCATGTAAAAATTATGACACTTTCATATTGATATTATAAAATGTCATATCTAAATTATTATTATTATTATTATTTTAATTTAATGGGTCGTAACAAACACGTTTGATGTACAACTAAAATAAAATATTTTTATATATCTGGTCTTAATCATGGTCGGTGAATAACTAAAATTTTTCGTTATTAAAATTTAATGATTGAGAATGACTTTTCCAAATATGTAATTCAAATATTTTTATTTTTATTTTTTTATATTATCGAAAAATCCCATAAACTAGAAGGGAGATGAAGATGAGTCACTTTCCAAATATATATAAGGAACAGTTTTGACTTTATTTCCAATAATTCAAATAATTTAGTATTTTTTAAGATTTGGTAATCAAATATCAATATTCTTCTAATTGAATAATATTTATTTTAGAAAAAAATGAAACAAAAAATTTATTTTTAAAATCATATTTGTCATTCAATTTTATAAGACAAATGTAATTTAAACATAAGATTACCAATATTTAGTTAACTTAATTTTTCACGTAAATTATCTTTTCAACGGGTATTACAAAATCAACCGTTCAAATCATTATAGTGAACTGTAAAATGAAGCCACTAAACCCAACAGATCCTCTAATTGGTGATCACTAGAAGTCACTCCAACTAAAATAAGTTATTTATAATTTATTTTAATTTAAAAATCTGTATTTGTAATTTTTTTTCTTATAACATATTATATCCCAAAAAAAAAAAAAAAATTGTTCATTTAAAAAAAGAAATATTTTCTAACAATAATATTAGGTGACTCGAATTTTCATAACTTAAATGATTCGAATGTCTCCAAACAATATCGTTTTGAAACATTCAAATAATTCGGATCACGTAAATTCAGACTACCAAATATTTTTTATTTTTTAATTATAATTAGGTGCAGTAAACAAAACGGTTGACACATTTGATGGGGTTGACCTGGTGCATGGAGGGGTGTTTGGGTAAATTTACATTTCGGGCAGTGAAGACCACGTCAGAATGGGGAGTCCCCACACGTTTGTCGTTTTAGCAAAATCACCAAATGTTGTTACAAGATAACATCTAAGAAGGTCAAGTCCACACCTTCTTTTCTTTCTCTGTCTGAGTTTCTTGTCTTTGTTCATTCCCTTCCCTCCCCTCAATCAACTGTTTTGAAAAAGTCTTTTACTACTTTTTCTTCTTTTTAATTAGAGGAAATATTATTTTATCTTAAAAATTTTATGTGTTTTTTTAATTTGATTTTTAAATTTTAATTAATATCAATTTTATACTTAAATTTTAAAAAATTTGATTAATTTAACTTCTATTATCACATTTCGCTTATGATTGAACGGAATGTGCTCACTTGATATCAAAATTCATTTAAAATTTTATTTTATTTTTTCAAATTATACCTTTAATTTTTTGCCTTCTATGTCAACACATTTTTTCTAATTGTAGATAAAATGTGACGACAGTAGCTAAATTGATCAAAATTTAAAAAATTTAAATGTAAAATTAATATTAACCAAAGTGATCAAATTAAAAAATAAATGAAAAATTAGGAGGCATATTTTCCCTTTTAATTATTCCCATTATTTCCCCTATTCTACTTTCACTCCAAAACACCCTCCAAGGAAGCAAAACCCAGTCACTTTTCATTCATCTTCAGTTTTTGTTTTGCTCTCGCAATCTCTCTCTCTCTCTCGCAATCTCTCTCATCTTTGGAGGTTGGAGCACCCAGATGGGGAACTGCTTAGATTCTTCTGCTAAAGTTGATGCTTCTCAGAGCTCCCTTATCAATGGTACTTACTACATAACTACTCAATCATTTGCATTGTGCTTTATTTATAATTACTTGTCCATAAATGGAAAAAGAAAGAGACAAAAAAGAAAAAAAGAAGCTTTTTTGGAGTTCATACAATCATATCTTTATATATCACTTTTTTCTTCTTAAGGGTCTTGATGGGTTGTTTTTCAGTTACTTGAACTAGATCAATTCTGGGTATCTTCGGTTTTTATGTTTTCTGATGTCCGGAATCGATTTTTAAGGTTAATTTGACCCTTGTCTCTGAAGCAAATTCTGCTGGATGTTTTGTGAATATGTTTTAGTCTTGTGATTTTTGTCCTTGTTTTTTTTTTTTTTTAATTGCAAGTCTTCTTTTGATAGTGATTTACACATCTCTGTTCTTGCACAAGGTCTGGGGTTTAGATTTGATGCCCATACCTGTTCCGTGATTCCTTGTTGCAGAGTTATGGGATTAGGTTGCCGATAGATTTTAATAATTTTGTATTAATTTCCATTCAGGAGTGGGTCTTTATGAAATTGGCTCTAAAGTCCATTAAGGGTTCATTTGTATTCATTTCGGAAGTGCTTAATTGTCTTCTTTTGCACTTTTATTTATATTTATTATTCTAAGCACTTCATGGACACCTGACATAGTCATGTTAAGGCCGTTACTCGGAGAACTCTAAATTAAGTTACCCATTATTGAATCATGTTTGAAAATTTGGAAACCCCCTCTCGTTTGTGTCTTAACATAAAGGCTATCATCATTGTACGGAAGAAATGATTTTGTATATTAATAGTGTAAAAAAACTTGTGTCCATAAAAAAGAGAAGGATTTATAATATATGAACCGCCCTAACCTAGCTTAACCATTCTCCCTGCAGTTGGCCTTTTTATAGATGGCTAAATGAAGATCCTTTGGATCCAATCATATTGGATAAGTATTTTGAGATGTTATAAGTTATGACATTGAAAATTTTCAGTGCATCCCTACTACACAAATTCGCCCACAGCTAAATGATGCTTCTTAATTACAAAGGAAATTCTTTCTTAATCTAGAAAGTTCCTTTTTGTTAAGCGCATCAAGCCAAGACCAATAAAACAGCAGTAGCCACCAATACAATCTCATTCAACAAGGAAAAAACATAATACGTGCTCATGTATGTAGCTATTGGTCATCAAGCATTTTCTATGGCTCAAGTAGTGACTACTTTCTAGCAAAGGGGAGCAATGAATATCAAATAATGCATTAACTTTAGCGTGGATGCTACGAGGATCAGAGGTAGCGGGGTCAACATTTCAAGTATGATGCTTGAATTGGAAAAAATTGTCATGTGAACCGGAGCAAGTGGCACTGAAAGTGAATGAGGATTCAGAACTTTGAACTTGAACCCTGCTGTTTTATTTGTGCTCCCTTCTGGAGAGCAACATGAGTATAAGCTTAGGAGAGCGGTTTTTATCTTGAGAGATAGGGTGTCTATTTGAGCACAGATTAGTGTTCGGTTGTGTCCCTACTTTTGTTGTTCTGCAATACACACAATTTTTATTTTTATTTTTTAATAGTGTCTTTTCTTTCCTGGGCTACTTTAGGGACCTCAAAAATTAGCAGCAAAACCAGCAATTCTTCAGCTCGTTCCACCCTGACAGTACGATCTTGCAATGAAAACAGCACTGAAAGTCTTCCTACTCCGCGATCTGAAGGTGAAATATTGTCGTCCCCAAATGTGAAATCGTTCTTATTTAATGAGTTAAAGAATGCCACTAGAAACTTCCGTCCAGACAGTCTTCTTGGTGAAGGAGGCTTTGGTTATGTTTTTAAAGGATGGATTGATGAACATACACTTGCTGCAGCAAAGCCCGGATCTGGTATGGTTGTTGCTGTCAAGAAGCTTAAACCTGAGGGTTTTCAAGGCCACAAGGAGTGGTTGGTATGTTCTTCATTAATAACTAAACATATTTGTGAATTTTGCTTGGCTTATTTACTTGCTCTTATTATTATAGTTGTTGGAATCTTTTGATTCACGATTCAATTCATACAATTCGATATGAGTTTTAAGCAAAACGATTCTATTTGTGCATTTGAATATTAAATTAAGTGAATCTTATGATTAAATTGCGATTTACTACGATTCGCTGCGATTCAAGAGATTCAGTTCTATTTGCATAATGCATGAAACGGTGTTGTTTAAAAAAAGAAAAGAAGAAAGAAGATCAACTAATTGTATTGATATATGTGATTCTATTTGTATATACAAATATACAAGATGGTTATATTGATTTTTATTTCATTTTAAATACTATAAGTATTTTTGTATGTATACATGTATAAAATTATATATTATACTAAATAAAATGAATCTTACCATTCACAATTCATAATTTTACCAAAACGATTCACGATTCATGGTTCAATACGCGATTTGACAACAATGCTTGCTCAACCATTTGCAGACAGAAGTTAAC